>DXKC01057436.1:0-10845 GCA_031170775.1 Cymbopogon citratus
CAAAATATGCAATGCAAGTATGCCTTAAAGTTTTTCCTACCTAAAACTCCACATAAGCTTTTTTAGAAGTAGGAAAGAATAAGAAGGCAACACTATGCCTTGGTGAGGAAAAACATACACAACTGAGTGATCTGAGTGTGCCATTTGAGGAGAATTTGTGAACTATGCTTTCATTTGAAAAATCTTACAAAACCTCCAAGAAACTAAGATAAGAAAATGGTGTGAGATAACTATGTTTCAGAGCCGTTCTATTTCTCAACCGCTCAAGGATATATGTTAGACACTCCACATATCCCACAGGTATAAGGTATGTACTGGAATAATCATTATGCTAGTTTCATGTCTTGAATAGCCATGTCATGTTTACTTTATCTTTGGCCTTTGCTCAGGGACGAGCAAAGAAGTAAGTGTGGGGGAACTTGTTGGCGCTCCTTATTGCATATAATTTGACCGCCAAACTAATATAAAATAATATTATTCCATGCTACATCATAGTAAAATATTATCATATCTAACAAGTTCCACGAGTTTTGGGTGTTCAAAGCTGTTTTGCAGGATATAATCAAAATACATGTTAAAATATACTAAATAGAACATATGTAGCTTGGCTAAAATCATGTATAAAAGGAATCTCGAATTATGTGCCACAATAAAACAGTCTCACACAAATATTTCGAGAGCACCAATGCGAAGAGCTCGTCGAGCTGATTAAAAGAGATATATTATTTAGTATATCTAGAGCTGGAAAACAAAATATGTTAATTATTAAAATAGAGAAAGAATTGGAAGCTAACATAATCGAGCAAGGAGGAGGAATCGTTGCTATTGGATCCAGCCAAATGCACGTACGAAGTCTCTTGCACGGAATCAAGTCGGAGTACCGAACCTTTGCATAGGAGACAACGTGGGCCTATGGGCCCCACTGCCAGCAGAGCAAAGCCAGCAGCGGCACACCAGCACAGGCCCAGCGCGGGACGTCGACAAGCCAACATATGGGCCCGCAGCTGCAGCTGCTGCCTGCTGGGAAGGAACCAGTGACGGGCTTGGCCAATCGGCCCAAGCCACGCAGGCACAAGGAGGGCCCAGGGTCCGGCAACTGCCCCCAGCAGCCAGGCAAGGCGCTGTGCCGCTCGACCGGCCCAGCCCATCAGGCAAAGCCGCGTAGCGCGACGCACGCGTTTGAAAGCGCAGAGGGCGCGCTGCCGCTCAACCGACCTGCCAGTTGGCCACGTGGCGACCAGACATTGGAGCCCTGGAGGCGGTACAGGGCTGACCCAGATTAACAGCCATTTACTGTACCGACGTGGGGAGGTCGGTGCATGCCTCTCCACCGTCATTTGGCAGGGGGCCAAGTGCAAAAAGTACCCCCTCCTCTCTACTATAAATAGAGAGCTATTCCCCCATTGTAACACACACTCTACATTGTACCTTGAGCCTCATATTAATATTCCAGCAGTAGTAGTGTCCCTCTAGGTGCTCTTCACCTAGTTGTATTTTTTAGAAAAGAGGAAGAGAGAGGAGGGAAGAGAGGAGGAATAGCCGGCTTGTCGGTATTTCCTCCAACCTGTACCTCTACGGAGCCGACTCCTTCGTGAGTAATATCCGCTTCTTTCTTTGCAATTCCTTTGCGATCTATTTAACTTTAGTTTAACGCTTACTTGCTTGCTTACGGGATCTCCGCTCGACCGAGTGCTCTAGTCCAGATATCGGACTAGAGTAGTGACCGTTAGCGTAGACGTGGTGTCTGGGCTAGCGAGTTACCTGAGTTTGCGCCCAACCCCACGTATAGTTGTGGTAGCCCCGGAGGTGACAGCTCCGACCAGGCCTTTGTATTCCACCACGTTCGGGTTGGTGTTCTCGTAGAGCTTTAGGCTGCCTGACCCCGGTTACATCTTCCCAGTCTTTTCGAGAACCGGAAAGGAACAGCTGCTCCGAAGTGAGTAAGTTTAGTAAGCCAGGACTTTAGTTATCTAGTGACCTTGGGCTGAGCTTAGAATTCCCTCTCGACCTACAAAAATACCTTTCTACCTACTTCTTTTGGACGTTCTTGTTTCTCTCTAGTTCACTTCCGTTCCCTGTGAAAAATATGATACCCTGAATACTTCCGGGTGAAAGCTACAACGGTATCCGTGCGCTTGCGGATTTATCTGTTTGCGTTAACAAATACCAACAAGCTTTCTGGCGCCGTTGCCAGGGATAGGTTTCTAGCCTGTCTCTTGGTAATTGCGTTAGGAAACGTCAACAGGCTGTACCTCATTATAGGTACCTCGTGCTCAAGGTCCCAACCGACAAAGGCATCCTATCCCTGCGCGGCAACATCCTCATGGCTCGGACCACGGAGGCAGACTCGTTTGCCACTACAGAAGTCGAAGATATGAAGGCTCAGATGGTCAAAACCAAGTTGGAGGCTCTACAGATCCACCCCATCAACCTCGAGATCCCAGAGCTTTCCGCCCACCGTGCGTCGATCTCCGCCGACAACCCCAAGAGGATCAGGCTCACCAAGGACGACTCGACCAAGACGGCGCTCATCGGCTAGGGCCTTGACCCCAAATAGGAAGACGCGCTCGTCGAGTTCCTTCGGGAGCACCTGAGCATATTTGCATGGAAACCTGCAGATATGCCGGGTGTTTCCAGGGACTTCGTCGAGCACTTTCTAGACGTTTCGAAGACCGCCAAACCCATCAAGCAGAAGCTTCGACGGTTCGCTCGAGATCGAAAGCAGGTGATTAGGGTAGAAGTAACCAAGCTCCTAGCAGCTGGTTTTATCAAAGAAATATACAATCCGGAGTGGTTAGCCAACCCGGTCCTTGTTCAAAAGAAGAATAAAGAATGGAGGATGTACATTGATTATACCGATCCCAACCGACACTGCCCTAAACACGCTTTTCATCTCCCTCGCATCGACAAAATCGTTGACTCTACTGCAGGCTGCGACTTACTCTCCTTCCTTGATTGCTACTCAGCCTATCACCAGATAGCCCTCTACGAACTAGATCAGACCAAGACATCCTTCATCACACCCTTCGGTGCTTACTGCTATAAGACTATGTCTTTCGGGTTGAAAAATGCAGGGGCCACGTATCAACAGGCTATCACAACCTGCCTGTCCGATGAAATCTCGGCTGGTCTTGCAGAAGCATACGTCGACGATGTGGTGGTGAAGATGAAGGAGGCATCATCTCTGGTTGCCAACCTCACATGGGTTTTTGAAGCCCTCAACAAGTACCAGTGGAACTCAATCCCACCAAATGCATCTTCGACGTACCCTCAGGACAACTGCTCGGCAATGTTGTCAGTCACGACGGCATACGCCCAAGTCCTGAGAAGGTCCAGAACATTCTGGACTTAGCTCCACCCTGATGTGTAAAAGATGTCCAGAAGCTTGCTGGATGCATGGCTGCCCTAAGCCGCTTCGTCTCTCGACTGGGCGAAAAAGGACTTCCCTTCTTCAAGCTGCTTAAAGCACAGGACAAGTTTGTGCGGTCTGACGAAGCTGACCAGGCTTTCACATAGCTTAAGGAGTACCTGTCCTCTCCACCCTTCCTTACGGCCCCTCGAGAGAACGAACGCCTGTTTCTCTATATCGCGACCACGTATCATGTGGTCAGCACTGTCTTCGTGGTCGAACAAGACGAGCCCGGCCACACCTACGGAGTCCAGCGCCCTGTCTACTACGTTAGCGAGGTTCTTAATGAATCTAAGCAGTGCTACAAGTAGATCCAGAAGCTCATCTATGCAGTCCTGATCACTAAACAAAAACTGCTGCATTATTTCCATGCACACCCGATTACAGTGATGACGGACACCGCACTAGCAGACGTGCTCCGCAACAAGGACGCCAGTGGACGTATCGTCAAGTGGGCACTTGAGCTTAGCGAGTACAACATCGAGTTCAAATCCCGCTCAGCTATCAGGTCCCAGTCCCTGGCCGACTTCCTCGTGGAATGGATAGAGATCACCGTTCCCCCGGCCGACACAAGTGCCAAACACTGGATCATGTACTTTGATGGATGCTTGAACATTGATGGTGCATGCGCAGGAGTCTATTTTCTTGCTCCATCCAAGGATGAACTACGGTATGTGATACAGCTACACTTTCTGGCATCTAACAATGTGGCTGAGTACGAAGCCTGTCTGGCCAGCTTACGCATCACCATCGAGCTCGGCATCAAATGCCTCCTGGTCTACGGTGACTCTGCATTGGTCATCAACCAGCTCAACAAGGATTGGGATGTCAATCACGAGAAGATGGACGCATACGTGGCCGAAATCCGGAAGTTGGAGAGCAAGTTCTACGGCCTGGAATACATACATGTGGTCAGGGGCAAAAACAAGATCGCAGACGAGTTGTCCAAGTTAGGCTCATCATGAGCAAGGCTCCCTACAGGGGTATTTGTCGAGGATTTGATCCAGCCCTCCATCACCCTGAAGCAGACCACGCCAGCTACTACAACTCTGACCACCCCAGGTGCTCCAGCTCCGACCACGCCAGCGACTTCACCTCCGACCACGCCTGCAGCCCTGGCTCCGACCACGTCGGCCGGACCAGGTCCGAGCACATCAGCTGCTCCAGACCAGCCTGCCGACCAGGTGGTTACACCCATCGACGACGACGTGGTAATGGAGGAGGCCAGTGCCGAAGACCAGTCGACTCCAGACCACGGCACTGTCGAAACCCAGTCTCCAGACCACGCCCCGCCAAGAAACCGGCTCCTCCGGAGCCTGACTGGAGGGAACCTTTCATCGAGTATCTGGTCAGACAACTTGTCCCAGATGACAAAGCAGAGGCAGAACGCTTAATGCGATGCGCACGCAACTACGTCATCATCGACAATCAGTTGATGCGCAAGAATAGTAGAGAAGACCTACTCCAGAAGTGTATCACTCGGGAAGCTGGCAAAGAGCTCCTGGTTGAGATTCACAAAGGCATGTGCGGTAACCACGCCACTCCTAGAACACTGGTAGGTAAAGCCTTCCGAGCAGGCTTTTACTGGCCCACAGCAGTAGCTGATGCAGAAGAGATGGTGCGACGATGCCTGGAATGTCAGATGTTTGCAAAGCAGATTCACTTTCTAGCCCACGAGCTCCAGACCATTCCAGCTTCTTGGCCTTTCTCGTGCTGGGGACATGACATGATCGACCCGTTCAGGCGAGCACCAGGTGGTTTTGATTACGTCTACGTTCTGATAGACAAGTTCACCAAGTAGATCGAATACAAACCACTCAAGACTGCTACTGCACAAAAGGCGGCAGACTTTCTCAACGAGGTCATACACAGATTCGGTGTGCCCAACAACATCATTACTGATCTGGGCTCAACATTCACCCGCTGTCACTTCTTTGACTTCTATGACGAGTTGAGCATCAAAGTCAAGTATGTCTCCGTGGCTCATCCTCGAGCAAACGGTTAGGCGGAATGCGCTAATGGCATGATCCTTGAAGCCTTAAAGAAGCGAGTCTACCTTGACGATAAAGAGCAAAGGCCCGGGCAATGGCTTAAGGAGTTACCTACGGTGGTCTAGGGACTCAGGACCCAACCGTGCCATAGCATAGGGGTTTCCCCGTACTTCATGGTGTTTGGATCTGAAGCAGTCTTACCTGCTGAGATTGCCTTCCAATCCCCTCGGGTCGCTTACCATGATGAGAAGGCCTCTGACGAAGCCAGGACAGTCGATGTCAATAACTCTGAGGAGCGACGACTAGACACCTATGCTCAGACAGCCAAATACTTAGCCTCCTTGCATCGTTACTACAACCGCAACGTCAACAGCAGATTCTTCGTGGTCGGCGACATGGTGCTCAAGCGTATCATGAAGACTGATCGTCTCCATAAGCTGTCATCACGGTGGGAAGGACCCTACAGGATCAAAGTGGTGACACGTCCAACATCTTATACATTATGCACGATGACAGGGGTAGATATCCCAAATTCTTGGCATATCGACCTCATATGCTTCTACCCCTAGTCAGCCGCTTCACCATATAAAAAAAGATATGTATCTTTCTTTTCACTTATGAATTTCATTATTTAGATTAATGAAAAGCCCTTACGAGGCAATCTTTTTGGCTACATCTGTGTCTTTATGCTGCATTGTTTATTCATGCAATGTCTACCATTCATGCAATACCTACTAATTATTTGTCCTGTTATACGATACATGGTTACACTAGTAAGGTTTGAAAAGGCATTGTCTCGATCCTCCCTCGATGTGTTACAGCCCCGCGCTACACGGCACTAGGAGATTCGGCAGTCGCTCCCAAATGGTACTAGGCTCCTAGTGATCCTGGCAATCGCGCTGTTCACTAGTCGACGCTCTAGTCACCGGACAGGGTTAACCGACACTATTCACACCATACATCATACAACAGCCGATAACAAACAATTAACTACATCATTATGCCCTTCGGGCACATCATTAAATTACCATCTTTTGGTCTAACTCTGTTCAAGCAGAACTGCTTACAAAACACATAGGCTGTCATATATACATTGTTTCATTACACCTGAACTTTACTAACCAGATCGACTACCTCCTTGCCCAGATTCCTTGAAAAAGGTAATGGTTTCGACGATGGCTTCAGCGACAGGCTTTGTAGCTGTTTGGATTTCTTGTACCCGCTCTGGAGTCATTCCTGTAGCAACACCTTTAGCAAATCTCTGAGGTTCTACAGCTGGGTAGTGTGATTGTACCCTAACCAGCACGTTCGATGCAGTAAAAACGGCCGCCTGCTTCACAAAGTGTTTCATTTGTGGCCACAGTCTACGGCATCTGTCTAGAATAGCATCTGATTCAGTTATGCCAGCTGGCCAGTGCTCCTAAGCGAAAAGGGATTGCACCACGGGCTTCATATACGCCATCATCGCTTTTAGCCTATTCTGAAGCGTCTCGATCGTTTTCTTTGTAGTCTGACTTTGAACAAGGAGGCAACGGTTGGTTTCTATCACATCAAGACACATTATCAGGACAATTCAGCATGCGCAGTATTTACAATTCACTACAAAGAAAGATGGATTACCTTCCACTTCATCTTCTCGAAGTTTCAGCTATGCCCTAAGCTGATCCAGCTCCTGATCTTTCTTCTCAAGCTCCTAATCCTTCGTCACAGCTTGCTCCTTGAGCTCTGTTGAAGTCTAAGGGTTAGGCAATCAAGCTCAAGATACACAAGATGGATACATCTACTAAGTTACCTTTATTGGCAGTCTCCAATGGGGCCACTTGACTCTGAGCAGCAACCAGGAGAGTTTTCAGTTCTGACACCTTGTCTGTCAGAGAGGCTTTCTCGCTCGTCCACTGGTTCTCCCTGGTCTGGTACTCTTGGACCTGTTTCTCCATCTCCGCCATGGTCTTCTTCAGCTCCTCCGACTCTTCATACACAGGAGCAAGCCTGTTGATGGTTTGCCTCCGCTGTTCTATAGTTTCTTCCAGCGACTACATGGGACAGCATACAGGTCAAACAGCCAAACATTTTGTGGTACAACACCAAAAACAACAGACACTTACCTTCATGTGAGTACGGACACTGGTCAGTAGCCCGTCAACCACTGGTCCAATTGCTCCAGTATTGATTTCATCATATATTTCCCACACCGAGCCGACTCGGCGCACTATCTGCACTCACTGTACTGGCACTTCTCCAGCGTCCTGGCAGGTGACCTCCTCCACGTCGTCTTCAATGGTTACTTCTTCTGGGCCTGAAGGTGGTGGTACATTGCTCTGTACATTCTCTTCTGGTGCCGATGCCGTGCCAGATCCACTCCCCATTAACAATCCTGTGGTAGCAGGGGCTGCTTCAGCATTCGATGATGTCCCGGCATCGGTAGCAGCACCATCTTTTCCACTATCAGTGGCCTCCTGTGTGACTTTTTCACTATGGACCGCCGCTGTCTTTGTTGATGGTGGCTCTGTGGTTGGAGGAGGTGATACCGTCTGAGTTGGCGTGCCTTGCGGGGTTATGTCTTCAGTGCAGGCAGGCCTGCATCACAAACAGCAATTATCAAGACTGCTACGTTCTACATACAACACACACAAGCACAAGGTTTGCGACGTACCTTGAGGACTGAGGAAACACAGCTCCGAAGTTGAAGCCCAAGTCATCCCCGGGGACTTCGAGTCCTTGGGCAGCAGATCTACCACTACCATCTTGGGGACTGGTAGGCACACGGTTCCGCACGCCCTGTGCTGTGCTCTGAGGTGGGGTCTGTGTACCTGTTCCACAGGACAGCCATGGCGTTCTCTGGTGCACTGGTGACTGCGTCCTCTGCCCTGATGACTGCGTGCTCTAAGATGGAGTACGGTGACTACTCTGCAGCGGAGGCAGCTGCGCACTCTGCGTCACCGGTGGCCGATCCCCTTGCTTCGATGACGAGCTCAAGACGAAGGCCCTGGGATTCACAGGGGGAGGACCTCCTTTCATGGCTTGACGCCTTAGACGATCATCCAGCGTCATCACGTCTTCATCTTCAGAGGAGTCGGAAGCTGTGCTCACAGCTCCGGAAGCTTTCGGCCCAGCGCCCTCATCACGAATGTTTAAGTCGCCTCCAGTGCGCAGAGTCTTTGATTTGCTTTTCTTCGTTACTGTCGGCATCGGCTTTTTGCCTGCCACCACCTAACGTGTCTCCTCTGATGGGCTCCCATCAGATTCCTCTGACTCCACATGATTGACGACGGCCCGGCGTGTTTTCTTCTTCTGCCCTTGTATAGTTTCACCTTCTGGCCAGTCTCCCAGTGGAATGGCAGAGAAGTACACTCCCCGGTCCTGCCCAGCAAGGTTCTGTCAGATTACAAGATATTCAGCCTATAAGACAAAGCATAACAAATGGATAAAGAATACATTCAGACAATAATAACTTACAAGTGGAGGCAGATTTCCAACATTATAAGGCTTTTGGGGAGTGCGAGGGTATGTCTCTCTGAAATTTTTGTCGAACATCACTTCCACCCAGTTATTGGCAAGATCGACAGCCATCGGACCCCAAGGTGCTTGTGGTTCCCAAGAAGGGTCATCTTTACCCTCAAATTCATACATGGGTTTGGTCCTCTCTTTACACGGCTGAACTCTGCGTGTCAACCAGACCACTGCCACATAAGGGCCCGAGCAGGTGGTGGTGTTAATCAGCTTCAGCAAATCTTCTACTTGTCCCATCTCCTCGCTGCTACACTGAGCTTCCCACTTTTTGTTTCTCTTCGGGACATAGACGACATCAGATGGTACTAATTGTTCTGCTACATCCTGGTTGGCATAGAACCATTTCTGGTTCCAGCCCTTGACCGACGTACCATGAGGGACATCTATCCAGTGGGCCTTCATCCCATCCCTGAGACGGATATAACACCCCCAGCTACTTCGGATCCACCAGACGTTGCTCCTTTCTTCCTCAAAATATAGAAGTGACGGAACAGATTGAAATAGGGTAGAATGCCCAGGAACATCTCACAATATCCAATGAAAACGGACACGGTCAGAACTGCATTTGGATCTAGATTGCATAAGGAAATCTCCCAGTAATGGCACAAATCTCTCAAGAACGGGTGCACCAGTAGTCCTACCCCCTGCATTATAAAATCTTCAAACAACACAAACTCCCCATGATCCGGTTGGGGGTATCTATGCTCAGAAGGGGAGGATGCCATACCTTCAATTCTGGTGCCGGCAGCACTCCCAACTTCGAGAGATTTGTCAAGACCTTCCACGAACTGCTGGATGGTGACTAATATTTCTCCAGTATGTCTTCCTCAAACACCACTGGTTCGTCTGCCGCCACCCTCTTCCGTTTCGGTGCCTTCTGCCTCTCCGCAACCTCTGTGTCGGCTAGCTTCACAAGCTTTCTTTTAGGCGCCATGGATTCACAGCAAGGGTGGAGGGGGTGAATGGAGGTGATTTGAGGAGAATCGCACTAATTTCGCTCTAATAGTGGTGCAGATGTGACTATTGGAAATCGTGAATGGCTGCAGTGGGATAACTGCAGTGTTGTGCATGTTATCTTTTACACTTATACCCCCAGTCAATGGAACCGTTCGGCTTCTAGGGTTTGATTTCAAAGGAAGTGCGGCCTTTTTACCATTGGTGGGCCGTACAATCATAATAGGCCCTGTTCAACAGGTGCGCCTTATCGTTTCTTCGGTAGTCCATACGACGGTTGAGATCTCCTACTGCCACGCATCCTTCCACGCTTTCGAGCAGGGGACTCGGCCAGACCACGTTGGCCAGACCACGTGCGTCTTCACTCTTCGGCAGACCAATCGACGGTTCAAACCTCCTACTGCCATACGTCCCTCCACGCTTCCGAGCTGGGGACTCGGCTAGACCACGTTGGCCAGGCCACGTGTATCTTCACTTTTCGGCAGACCAGTCGACGGTTCGAGACCTTCTGCTGCCACGCGTCCCTCCATGCTTCCGAGCTGGGGACTCAGCCAGACCACATTGGCCAGACCACGTGCGTCTTCACTCTTCAGCAGACCAGTCGATGGTTCAGACCTCCTGCTGCCACGCGTCCCTCCACGCTTCTGAGCTGGGGACTCGGTTAGACCACGTGCGTTTTCATTCTTCGGCCAGACCACGTGTCCCTCCACGCTTCCGAGCTGGGGACTCGGCCAGACCACATTGGCCAGACCACGCGTGTCTTTCCAAACGGCAGACCAGTCGATGGCTCTGACCTCCTATTGCCCATCGTCCTTCCATGCATCGCTGCTGGGGACTTGGCCATTGTTGATGTTTCTTAGCGCAATCACCAAGTATGGAGGTTTTAAGTCCATCCCCAGTGACGGCACCAGAAAGCCTGTTGGTATTCTTAACGCAAACAGATAAATCCGCAAGCGCACGGAGTACCGTTGTAGCTTTCAC
>DXKC01057437.1:0-14600 GCA_031170775.1 Cymbopogon citratus
TGGGGGAGAGCCCCACAGCACTTCATTTTCTTTTTAATAAAAAATAAATAAAGGGGTTACAAGAGGTACAGAGGACTTACGACAACCTTAACTAAAAGCATCTAATCAAAAGCAAAACCCTGATCTCAGGTCAGGTTTGAAACGGAGAGACTGAAGTAAGCATTGACTCTTAAAATTCCTAAACCAAATATTAACATGAGCACTACCATTTCTGAAGATCATGTCATTCCTAATTTTTCAGATCTCCCATGCCGCGAGGGTCACAATCTCCATGAAGAAGGGCACGTTCTGCTGCTGCCTTGCATGGGATATTCTCGAGTGCAAGCTGAGATTAGTGTTCCACTGGATTCCAATCTTTTTCCAGCAGCTTCTGGAGAAAACACAGTTGAAGAATAGGTGATCGAGGTCTTCATCTATGCCAGCCGTGCACAGCACATAGTGAGCATTTGCTTCATGTAATATATTCCTTCTCTGCAACATCTCTTTAGTATTTAGCCTGTCAACAAGCACTTGCCACGCAAAGAATTTAACCCTTGGTGTTACCCTGGATTTCTAAAGCCATGAGAATATTGGATGTGCAGGGATGTTCTGGAAGACAAGTTTATACCGGACAGTCCTAGTCCATACCTCCGGACAGTCCGGGCTTTCTTCAGCGGACAGTCCGCACTAGGGATCGCGAACAGTCTGCACCTGTGCTGTTTGCACTGTTTTGCTCCGTTTCTTTGAGGGTTTGAGTTGTGTCTCTTTCGGTTGATCCGCTGTACTCCTAGAACATCTTCTAGGGTATCCACCCACTAGTTGGGTCATGATCTAACCGTATTCTTGAGATTGCTTCTTGGGGTTTTGTGATTGAACCGAGAACCAAAGTTTCTAAAGAAATTTGAGGCTCCCATTCACCTCCCTCTGGTCACAGTTTCCGGTCCTTCACCCTTCTTCACAGGGGCTCCATGCTTCCATAAACACAAGAGAATGGAGATTAAAACTGATGATATAAATAGAGATTAACACTGATGATACAAATAGGGCAAGCAAATAACAACGGATAGAATAAGACGTTCTTCACGTTACATTACATATTCGCGAATGTCAAGCATGGCAAGTATCCTCTGAGTATATCTCAAAACAGAGCTGAGGGACTCAAGTAGCTAGCATCACATTGTTTTTCTTTTTATTATTACAATCATACAAGAATCAGATGATATACGAACATATAAGCATATAAATAGCACAAATCATTATTCCGGTAACCCCCAACGCTGGCTTTCCCTTGTCCTTTTAATTTCCACATCAGCACGTCTTGTTTGATCCACTTCATGACCCTTTCTCCACCATCCTCTAGAAGTCAAGTATCCACTAGAAAAAAACCGCAATTAGATGGACAACCGAAGGATAATGGAGCAATGACGCTCAACCAAATTAATTCCAAACCAGTTAGTAAGTTCAGACCTCGTATCTGCGCTGCCCACCTAACCAGTTCTAGGCCATGAGTACACGTCCTTCACCATGGCATTGTTGGCGCCCGTGTTTAAGCCCTGGCACCCAGTGTGAGGATACGTCCTGCATATCTTTGTCCAGCCACAGCTGCTCTAGGTTACCTAACTCCTCAACACACCTTAAATTTGGACAGTAAGATACCGGCAGCTCTCTCAAATGAGGACGATTCGAGAGCCTCTCAAGGTTTTCGCATCCATAAAGTACAAGGACCTCTGAGAGTAAACAGAGGTTATCCACCACCTTAAGGCTGCCCATATCTCTTAATCCGAGCTCCTTCAAGCTGGTGACCTCCTGTCCAAGCTGTGGTGGGAGAGCTTTCAGCTTGGGGCAGCGGTCAAGGTGCAACTTCTTCAGTCGTGGCAGCAGCTGCATTCTTGGAGATGGGATGTCCCCCTTTTGATTTACAACACCTCATCCACTGCTCCTTCCGTGCCTGCTGTTGTTGCTTCTTGTTTTTCTTCATCAACAAAGGACCACTCCTCCCAGTTGGGCATATCCCAGATGATCAATGTTTCAAGCTTCGGGAAAGCTACTGCCTCCATAGATCTGAGATTAGCCACCCCAGAGCCAATAAATTCGGGTCCAATCCTGGTGAGTGCAGTGGCTCCCTCAATTTTTAGTTATTTCAAGTTGGGGAGCTGACTGATTGGTGGAAGATGAACACATGATTTGCAACCTATGAGCTGCAAATATGTTAGTGAAGGCAAATGAGCAGCAGTACCTAGCCAGATGGGAAATCTGTGACCAAAGAAATTAACAAAACAGAGATCCTCCAGGTTGGTTGCAGGGATTAGCAAATCAAAGGTTTTCTCAATACTGACTATAGCATCTTCAGAGTATGGCTCATGTGTGCGTTCAGTGCAACGGAGAATTAATTTTCTGAGATGTTTTTTGTTTGCTAGCAATGAATCATTACTAGATGGAACCACCCTTTCCAGTTTGATCATATCAAGCCTCCTCAATTGCCAAAGGGGAACCAATTCTTCTAGGTTCCATCCATCTTGAATTACAGAATAGTTATAAGAGCCGTCACCAACAGGAAAGCCTTCTAAATCATTGAGACAAATTACTCTGCCAATACCTTTTGGAACCTCATTTATTGGTGAGCCCCCTAGTCCAAGTCGCCTTAAGTTGCATAGCTGAGTTATTCCTGAAGGAAGACTATGCAAAGATTCACACCTCTGCAAATTCAATATCTGAAGGTTTATGAGGCAACAAATGGACTCTGGAAGAGAAGATATGTCAGTCCCTTCAAGGTCCAGTAAACGTAGATGGATCAAACGTCCAATGCAATATGGAACATTTTGTATCCGTGAACCTGTCAAATCCAAGAGTCGAATGCACGGTAATCTTTCAAATACCACATTATCAACCTTCGAAGACTTTGCAAATAACATTGTCCATGTTCGCACTTTACATTTCCCCTTATCCATTCTAGGTAACGACACCATATTGTTCTTAGTCACAATTGAGATACATCGGAATTTACTCAAAACATTAACCCCTGTTGATTCTGGGTCTCCATCAAAACATTCTTCTTTAGATATATGAATAGCTAGCTGTCTTAATAGATCATGCATTCGGCATTTACTCAAGTCAATTGTGAAATAATCTGGTTGGAGGAGATTTCGATAGATCAACTCAGAGTAATAATATTCTGCTATATCTTCAAGTAGTTGGTCATCTTGCTCATCCACAAAGCCTTCAGCGACCCACATCCTCACAATATCACTATGGAGAATAACCGAATCTTCAGGCCACAAAGCACAATAGATAAAACACTGCTTCAAATGGCGTGGTAGCTCTTCATAACTTAGATATAGAGCACTTGTTATCTCACTAGGAAATTTAGTCACCGACCAAGCATCTTTTCCTAAAATCTTCTTCCACTCATTCTCTGTTGGATATTTGCTTGCTAACACTCTAGCAATTACCTTAATTGCAAGAGGAAGACTACCACATCTACGAACAATATCAATCCCTAAATCTTGCACATTTTGCACTTCTTTTTCATCTTTGATACCCATGCTCCTCCATAGTAATTCCCATCCTACATCCATTGACAATAAATCTACTCGGTGTGTATGGTCCGCTCCAGTTTCTACAGCAATGGTGTCAGATCGAGTTGTCAAAAGAACTATCCATGTGGCTGCAGCTTGCAGTGGGATGCTTAGTAGATTTGCCCAAATATCTGACTGCCACACATCATCCAACACAAGAAAGAAAGTCTTATCTCTAATGGATGATTCTAGCTTACTTTGGAGCTCATCTATTGATTCGTCTGGCATGTATTGTGCTTCAATTTTCTGAAGAATCTCCTTTAAAATATCTATTTCAGAGAAATCTTTGGAAACACAAACCCATGCTTGTCTGTTGAAGCTCCTTTTTAGTTTTTAGTTCATTGTATACTTTTTGTGCTAGTGTTGTCTTACCAACTCCTCCTGTTCCTACGATTGCAAGCTTGTAAGAACTTTTTTCCTTATGCTCAAGAACCAAATCTACTATATTTTTGCAAGCATGTATGACCTCCTTACCAACAAGATTCGGCTCAACAAGGCTAGAACTTCTTCTCTGTTTTGGTACTGATACTGTTACAGTTGGTTGTGTACTCAAGAGTGAAGTAAATACTTTATCCTTTGAAATGTTATCAATTCTTTTGTTTAAGTTTTTAATCTTAACAGCAACCTCGTGACGAGTCTGCATATCAGAAAAGCAAGAGAAAAGGCAAAGGCCACTGCATGTTTTTGAACTGCCTGAAACTGATGAAGAATGATCTGGCAATAGCTTGCTTCCTTTGGATTTGGCCAAGTCAATGATATCATCAGCGTCATACATAGCATCTCTTAGTTGACCAAGCCAATTGTTAACAGATGATTCTTTTATACTTCTCTGCTCTGCGTCATTAAGAAAGCATTGTATTTGCTCCATTCTTCTCTGCAGTTCTATGAGCTCTTCTTTAACACGTAAAATTAATATGGCCTCCTCTGTAACAATATCTTGCAACTTCTTGGCACATGATCCAACGAAAGATTCAAGTATGGTTGCCATCAGACAAAGATTTTAGAGAGAGGCACGGAAAGAGTTGCAAGCTGGCAATGAATGAGAAAACATGTTAACTTGGACTCGAAATGGGATAACATTCACTAAATTTAACATATACCACCTTATTTTTTTCTTTTAAAGTCGAGGTACTCTCTCTTTCCTTATATGCGAAACACTAGCTTAAAAGGTGTTGTATTATAAACTCGACCTAGTAAGATCGTGGACATAAGTACCAACAGTTCCACAAAAACAAGGAAACATTTCTTAGGAAAAACAAGAACATCATGGAAGCAACCAAACAATATCGAGAAGCACACCTGCAGCTATTACCTTACAAACTGTATCTTCCAAAAGGCAAAAAATGAATGACCACAAATATCAATAGAAGCAGTTTGTTCAGAAGATCAGCCCATCTTTACTTTAAGATCTTCGCTGAGTAAGTCCAAGGAAATTTTAACCAAACAGCTTGGGAGAGAAGATATATGGAATATATAACCGAGGACACCCAATCTATCGCACCTTGGCACCTCCTGCAAAAAAATAGAGAGAATGAAATCTTGATTGAGTCAATAGATATAACTCACAGTATTGCAGAGAACAAGAAGAACCACCATTAGTCAATCTTATATAATAGAAGTAGAAAAGATACATACCTTTACGCTAGGCAAATGAAAGTTTTGCTGATCCCAACAGGATTTTGTCAGGCAGTGGTACAACAGAAAGAAACAGGTGCTTTGTCCAGCATCAAACATCTGCTCTCTCTCTCTCTCTCTCTCTCTCTCTCTCTCTCTCTCTCTCTCTATTTGATCAGAATGTACAAATCTGGCATGTGTTAGGAGAAAATGAAGAATGCCATCATAACTGTTTCTTGATTAACATGATCCCCTAGGAGCTTTCCACAGGAATCGATCCAGATGTTGACCAGTATATGTTTATACGGCTTTAATTTTTTTCTCTGAAAAGAAAATTAATTTCACAATCGGCAACTATGCAAACCAGGAATGAACTGAGAAAACCATAGGAAGAATTCTGAAAGCTTTATGGACTAAATGATTGAGTTCTGCTCACCAAAAAAAAAAAGGGATCAATCCTACTGAAGCATCATCCCTGTTCCTCCTCTTACCATCATCACTTGAGCAGCAAGAAAATGAGATGTACAAGAAAATGTGTATGTACCAAGTAGCCTAGTATACATCAGTTCTTCCACTATATCTTGTTTCAGGCGGCTACGGTCTTCACCTTGGGCGATGGGTCGTCCACATTCTTCTGGACGGACCGTTGGCTTCAGGGTGAAAGCATTCAGTCCATAGCCCCTTCGGTCTTCGACGCGGTAAGGCCAAGGAAGAGGAAAGCGACGGTGGCCGAGGCCATAGTCGACAACAACTGGGTAAGCCATTTGCACGGCCCGGTTTCTTTGGAGCTTGTGGGCGAGGTCAGCATGCTCTTCGATCGACTGGAGAATGTCCAGTTGTCACAGCAGCCTGACACCTTTGCTTGGGGGTTCACGGCGGACCGCAGCTACACCACGGCGTCGGCGTACGGCGCAATGTTTCTCGGTTGCTCAGCACCTCTCGGAGCTAAGCAAATCTGGAAGACCTCTGCTTCGCCAAGGGTACGTTTCTTCATCTGGCTCGTCATGCATGGCCGCTGTTGGACAGCTGAGAGGAGATTCCACCATGGGCTTCAGCCGAGCAACGTCTGCGTTCTGTGCGATCAAGGTACCGAATCCATTGACCACATCATTCTTGGATGCTACTATAGCAAAGAGGTTTGGCACTTTTGGCTGGCAAAATTGCGGCTGCTGGAGTATGTTCAGATCAGGGATGAGCCGGCCATTCCTTGGTGGCTGAGTGTCAGGAAAGCTCTCGCCAAGGAGCTCCGCAAGGGCTTCGATTCATGCTTCTTCCTCGTCGGCTAGTTACTCTGGAGAGAGCGTAATGCAAGAACCTTCAACGGAGTGTCCACTGCAGCAGGACAGCTTGAGGGGATGATCCAGGAGGAGGCCGAGGCTTGGTGCAGCGCTGGTTACAAGCACCTCTCGGCGCTGATGGCCAGGCGGCTGGTTGCTTAGGTTTTATTCATGTTTTGCTTTGGTGTTTCTTCCGTCTCGTGTTTGGAACTCTAGGGCCACGGTAACTTGGGTTACCGTCCCCTGTGTTTGTGTTTGTTTGGGTTGTGACGTTCAATCTTCTGCTTAATGAAAAACGCGCCCATGGCGTGATCGCAAAAAAAAAAAAAAGAAAAACAAGAACATCATGGAAGCAACCAAACAATATCGAGAAGCACACCTGCAGCTATTACCTTACAAACTGTATCTTCCAAAAGGCAAAAAATGAATGACCACAAATATCAATAGAAGCAGTTTGTTCAGAAGATCAGCCCATCTTTACTTTAAGATCTTCGCTGAGTAAGTCCAAGGAAATTTTAACCAAACAGCTTGGGAGAGAAGATATATGGAATATATAACCGAGGACACCCAATCTATCGCACCTTGGCACCTCCTGCAAAAAAATAGAGAGAATGAAATCTTGATTGAGTCAATAGATATAACTCACAGTATTGCAGAGAACAAGAAGAACCACCATTAGTCAATCTTATATAATAGAAGTAGAAAAGATACATACCTTTACGCTAGGCAAATGAAAGTTTTGCTGATCCCAACAGGATTTTGTCAGGCAGTGGTACAACAGAAAGAAACAGGTGCTTTGTCCAGCATCAAACATCTGCTCTCTCTCTCTCTCTCTCTCTCTCTCTCTCTCTCTCTCTCTCTATTTGATCAGAATGTACAAATCTGGCATGTGTTAGGAGAAAATGAAGAATGCCATCATAACTGTTTCTTGATTAACATGATCCCCTAGGAGCTTTCCACAGGAATTGATCCAGATGTTGACCAGTATGTGTTTATACGGGTTTATTTTTTTCTCTGAAAAGAAAATTAATTTCATAGTCGGCAACTATGCAAATCAGGAATGAACTGCGAAAACCAAAGGAAGAATTCTGAAAGCTTTATGGACTAAATGATCGAGTTTTGCTCACAAAAAAAAGGATCAGTCCTACTGAAGCATCATCCCTGTTCCTCCTCTTACCGTCATCACTTGAGCAGCAAGAAAATGAGATGTACAAGAAAATGTGTATGTACCCAGTAGCCCAATATACAAGTTCAGCAGTGTCTCCCCTTGTTATGGTGCTAGTTCTGAGTTCTGGTCTGGTGTAACCTACCCTTCTCCAACCTAAGTGGTTAAGAGATGGTTGTTAGTTGATCTCCACCAAGTTAGCCCAACGGCCAACTTGGGGCCTTTGGTCAGTGCCCTCATCGGGGGCACCAAACCCAACATAGGTTGGTGGGCCCCCGTCGCACAGTGCCATATGTTGGCGCGAAAATGTGTCTTGCAGCAACAGCACTTGCAAGCCGGTGAATCAGAGCAAGAGCGGCGCTCCGATCCGTGAGGCTTCACCAACAGCTACTCGGTCGATCGAGTCCGAAGCGTGGCAGTCAATTTGACCCTGTAATTGACAAGGAGAGAGAAAACGGTCAAATTATGGAACCTGCCGGTTTGGTGCCAGACAGTTCCGCATGTATGGCTAGATAACCGATTTGGATAGGACATTGACTAGAAAGTCAATAACCGTGATGCTTTATGAATAGAATTGCGTATATGGATGACATGATAAACCAATGAATGAACAACACACCCAAATACAGCGAGATAGCAATGAAGAATAAAGATTTACAACATGCAATCTACCAATTATCTAACCCATCCATATAACCTGACAATTAACACAATATTGTTCGTATCAAGTAGTTCCATTAACCGACAGCGTCTGAATCCAAGTAACTTTAACAGTGGGGTTCAATTGATGCAGCCATAATAAAGCCCTCAGAAGAGATTAACGGATCTACTTTATACTTGCAACATTAAGCAAAACGCACGTGTGAGCTAGAAAATCGATTGATACAAGGTGTATTTATCAAGGCACAAGGAAAATCGTCTAAAACAGCCGATACCGATATGATGAATGAACTCGGTGCATAAACGACTCCATAAACAAAGCCTATTAACCGACAGTGTCTGAATCCAGATGAAGTCTAGTTGTGAGATCAACCGATGCAGCCACATTAAAAGACCCTCCAGAAGAGATTAACAAACTCTATCTACAAAACCACCTATACCCTAGAACGCGCAACATGTAAACGAACAAGATTGATAGAATCTAGCCGATGTAAGCATGGAACCGACCATCAAAGCATAGATGAACATGATGAGCACAGTAGACGATCGTATTCAATAAGATATGAGGCCAAATCTACCAATCTTGATTGGGCAATGATGTTGTTGCAATAAATAGAACATAAAAGGCACATGAACAACATTGATAACTTAATGAATCTACTAAATTTGCCAGATCTAGTAGAGCCGATAACTAGCTCACGCTCAATACATCATAAGAGGTCGATTGATGCAGCCTTACAATGCATTAAACAGGAACCATGACGAACTTATAGGCAAACTAGAGGTTGAACGATGCAGCCTAGCTTGATGAAGAACTCGCCGAGATCTACGTTACTCCTACTCCTAAGGGTTTGGCCGGAGCCAGGTTGTGTTTGATTGATTGTTGAATATCCCCCTTACAATTGTCGGAGTGTACACATTTATACCCTGGGCTCTGACCATGTCCTAATCCAATACGAATCACAAATATGGAAATAAATGAAGAAAACCACTAAGACTCGATAACTTGAACTCCACTTTTCCTTCCCGTAGAGTCCCGTTTAATTAGTATGCCGTAATCCGCCAAATCAGGTCAGAGTCAATCATCCTATCAGTTTCGCCAGATAGCCGATCCCATTTTAGCCGATATGCCTCAAAAATAGCCGATTCCTCTTTTAAACGGCTGTCACCAACATTTAGCCGATCTTGGGCAGTAGCGTCTTCAATAAGCTTCCATCCGTGCTCCTTGTCAGTCTAAAATCTGGTGCAAACACCATATAAAGAGATGGTGGGGGCCAATGGCTGGGACTAAGAGGTTCACTGTAGCCGCCAACACCCACCGAGAAACCCTAGCGATCAGGGAGGCGCTGCCAGCGACGGGAAGCGCCACCGGCATCACCACTACTCCACCTCTTGACCGCTCGTCGCTGCCCTAGCGTAGATCATCACCGACGCGATGGTCGGACTCCTCCTCCAAGACCGACGGTCAGATACCTCCGCACCTCTCTTCTCTCTCGTTCTCCTCTCTCCGTTTAGATTCACCATGTTGTTTATACCGAATAGAAAAGAATCCACCCTCCGATCTACACCTAGTCAATTCTAGTTGTCCAATAATGGTATCAGAGCCTGGTTGGTTCTAGTGTGTGGATCCAGTTGGGGATAGAATCTAGAAGAATAGAACGGATCGACATGATTCGAAAAAGATCCCAAAAAGAACCCTAACCCTAAGATTGAAAGGGCGGAGAGGAAAGGGCCTACTTGGGGTTTTCTTCACTGCTGCAACCGCCATCACACGGGAAGAAAAGGCAGAGCCACTGGCTAGTCGGCTTGCCGGCACATCCGCCGCAGCGCGTGTGGGTGTCTGGGGCATCGTCGCCTAGTCCGCTCGATGGCGGCACGCTCAGCCTAGGCCGAGCTCACACGCTGGTGAGGGGACTGGCAGTGACGCCGCTACCCACTCCGGTCTCCTCGGGTGGCCGACGGGGCTCCTTGTCCCTCAACTCGGCGCACAAAGAGATGGAGAAGGGGAAAGAGAAGAGAAAAGAAGGGGGCCGGGGGAGCCGCCGGTTGGATCTCTAGCATGACCTCGCCGTCTCCGGCGACCTCCACGACCGCCGCTACCTCCACCAGTGTGGCTGAGAGTGAAGAGCAGGGAGGGAAAAGGAAAGAGACAGCACAGAGTGGGGCGAGCCGACCGGATCAGCTCCGAGGGCGAGCTTTTTCACCGGCGACGATGGCCACGGTGGCCGCCGCCGGTGTCGATTCAGTGTGACGAGAGAGAAAGGCAGGGATGAAATGGTTTTAGGGTTTGGGAGGTGCCGGCCGTCTTGGGGTTTTGTTCACCCGAGAATGACGCATAGCCATCCGATCAGATGGACGGCTGACGGCGGTCGGGCCACTTAAGGCCCAGGCGGGCGAGGAAAATCCTGGCCCAGGCCCAGGTTGCGGCCTGGGCACGGGGAAGTGAACAAGGCACACGAGCGTAGAGCAGGCCGTGGGCCACGCGAACTACTGGGCCTCGGGCTGAAAGAACATATGCACTACCTCGGGTCTAATGAACAATTCCTGTTATGAATTTGTTTATTCATTTCAGAAGCAACTTATTTGAGGAATTGTTATGATTTAAATGTTTATCTCTACTCAAATTTGATCCAAGGTGATAATTTGTTTAGAGATTAGATGAGTAAAGTATAATGCTTCTGAATAAGTATTATTTTAAGAGTATTTCAACATTTCCGCGGCAAAGAAAAGGTTTATTATCTTCTCATTAAATTCGAACCAAGGGAAGAATTTAATTTGAAGAATTATGGTTATGTTTATCCTCAAATTAAATTGAAACCAACGGAAAGATTTAATTTGGAGGAATAGTCATATGATTTAAGTTGAATTATGATATTGTTATTTTCTGATCAACGTTGATGATAACAATATTATAAGTTTCTCAAACAGAGAATAGGAAAAGTGACCAATTTTCAGAGAATATATAAAGATCGAGAAATGTATTCACATGTTTCCGATGCAATGATAGTGATTATCTTCTAATTAAATTCGAACCAATGGGAGAATTTAATTTGAAGAGGAGTTATTGAGTTAATAGAATTCAGTACATTATGATATTGTCATTTTCTGAGTAAAATTGTTTAATAGCAATATCATGATATTATTTATGGGTCATATGCATTAATTCTATTTCTGCCCAACGGTGATTTGGAATTGATATAGAAGAATGAAGTTTTATTCTATTTCTACCCAACGGTGAATTAGAATATAAAAGAAAGGCTTAAATTTTAATGTGTATGTCTTTAACCAGACCAACGTAGGGTTATTTTTATGCTCATTATTGTTGATTATTGATTAATGTTTTTCAGACAAAGAACTTCATGCTTTCATTCTTGAAGGCAGAAAAGGAAATGAGCTGGGTACTTGTGACTCAGAAGATGAAAAGTGCAAGTTTTGCATGAAAGAAGACCATTGCATGAAGGACTGTGTTCTCTTCAAAGAATGGCTTGAAAGAAAAGTTTTAGGGACATTGATCCAAGAAAAGATGGAGCAATAAGAGTTTAGTTTAAGAAATGTCATTTATGTACTCTTTATGAAGAAGAATTTAATTTTTCAGTTTTAATCATCATGGTATAAAAGATAATAAGTCATCTGCATGCTTAATTTGACCAACGGCCGATTAAACGTGTGTGTTAAAGAGTATTCGGATTTATTTCAAGATTTGATGACTGAAAGAGCCAACTCTGGCATTTATGTCCCTTATAGAGAATTATCCCGCATGGTGGTAGAGATTTGAAGTGTGACTTGCAAAAAAAAGTACTGAAGGACTCTGTTGAGTTTATAAAATGGAATGAGGATAGTGTACTCCCAAAGGATTTAACTTTGTTTTGCATGTCACAATCATGTGAATGAAGTAAGTCAAGAATTTTGAATAGTTTTCGAAATTGTGGCAGAAAAGTTCATGCCCCATTTGGAGGGGGAGATTTGTGAGATTATTTAAGAAAGATAATTAAAAAAGATACTCCGCAATACTTTAGATAATGTGATGCATAATGTGCATTATGAACAAGAGTGATCTATAAAAGATGAGTGTGATCGTCGAGGGAGTACAACTGTCACAACAACGATACCCCTAAGCAAAGAAATAACTAAATTCCTGGACTGTTTTATGGTTCCATAGGAAGATAGCATAGTCAGAGATACTAAAACGGTGCTCAAAGCATTATAAGAAGTTATAACAGATTAAACCCAAAATAAGAAATTTGAAGATACACTATCTTTATGAAAGATGGAGTAATCTGGGGGAGCATGGTATGTAGATACCTAAGACTTGAATAGAAGTGGGATTGCATCCCACTACAGTGTATGACACATAGAACACTTGTTGTTAGCTCTTCAAGTAGATGAATAAGTAAACAAGGATCTTGTAATACAAGAGCCTATAGAATTAATTGCCTCTTGGCAATAAAAGAGCAATAGCAGCCCCATATGAAAGAAGTGCCAATAGCTGAGGCCCTAGAAGGTCTCAAAGAATAAGAAAATCAATTGCCTCTTGGCAACAGAGTTTATGTTAAGAAAGAAATTCAAATGCAGGGTGATCTCACCTCATTTGAAGAAGCCATGAGAGGTGGTCACTCATCTAAATGGCAAGAAGCAAAGGAAGATGAAATGAAATCGATAAAGACCAACGCTGTTTGGGACTCAAAAGAAATTCCTAATGGAGCCAAAATAGTAGGCTGTAATGGGTCTACAAGACAATGTGACTCCAAAGGGAATGTAGAAGGATATAAAGTGCAACTTGTGAAATTCCTGGTGGAGCCAACACAGTAGGCTGTAATGGGTCTACAAGACAAAATGTGACTCCAAAGGGAATATGGGAAGGTATAAAGCGCCACATGTGATGAAAGGATTTACACAAAGAGAAGGAATAGATTATAACGAGCGTGCAAGGATTCTTTTAGAATCATAATGGTGTTATTGGCACATTAAGATTTAAAGTTACATCAAAAGATGAAAGAAGGCATTCCTCAACGGGGATTTATATGAAAATGTTTACATGGCACAACCGAAAAGTTTTGTTGTGGAAGAAAAAAGAATGTAAGGAATGTCACTTGAAGAAAACTTTTATGGATTAGAGCAAGGCTCTATACAGTTACGTTTAAAGTTGAAGAATCAATTAGAAAGTTTGGGTTTTAAAAGAGAATATAGAGGACAATTGCATTTATGCAAAGTTCAAGAATGGGAAATTCATTTCCCTAATCTTGTATGTGGATGACATCTTGCTTGCTAGTAGTGATGTCAATCAACTATAGGAGAAGAAGAAGTTCTTGTCCTTAAAGTTTCAATGAGAGTGATCTCGGCAAAGTGCCATCTGTTATACGAACTGTAACTTACCAAGATAGAAGAAAAGGGGTATTAGAGCTATCGCAATGGCATACTAAGAAAAGATTCTAAAGAGATAAAGTATGCATGCGAGTAAACCTATGCCTGTTTCTATAGTCAAGGGTAATAGATTTTGGGAATTTTCAGCATTCCAAGGACTGATGTAAGATTGATAAGATGGACGTCCCATATGCTTCAGCTGTTGGAAGCTTAATGAGTGCACAAGGAATAATGAGTGCACAAGAATCTACCTTGACATAGCTCATGTATCCGGGATATTTTGGCAAAGTCCAGTCCAGACATAGATCACTGGAATGGAATTAGAATGTTTTGTTATTTTGTAAAGATTTATAGCCTCATGTTGAATAAGGAAGATCAAGTACTCTCAAATGGTTGTGGGTACAAAGATGATAGTTCGGCGAGATGTGTAGTGAAATCCACAAATCACTAACACTCGTTGTTGGAGCTTTATTGTGGAAAAGCTCCTAAGAAATAGTTGTGATATCATCAATGATACAAAGTTATAGTATAACATGTTATGAGGCTATGGGACAGGCAAAATGGTTAAGAAAACCTATTCCCGGATTTGAAAAATGGTTGACAGCAGCAATAACCATTAAAGTATTTTACTCCTATAACAACGAGTCAAGTGTGCTGCCAAACACATTGACATTAAGTTAACGTTGTAAAGTAGAAAGTCCAGAATCATATCAAAAGTATTGAACATATAAAGTGACAAGCAAGTGCTTGCGGATCCGCTTACCAAAGACTTACCACCCAGTGTGTTTAGAGAACACACAGTCGACATGGGTTTTGGGAAAGCCTATGATTTCTGGACAATAAAGGGCCCAAAGTTAAAAAAACTGTTTCAGAACAGAGACGTGTATTGTAGCTGTTAAATCTATCGGCGATTGACCGTGACGATGAAGCACGCTCTATGCACTGATCTATGATGGAATGGTAAAAGAA
>DXKC01057444.1:0-11755 GCA_031170775.1 Cymbopogon citratus
GGTTTCAAGTTATGTACCACCAGGAGGGAATAAAAGGAAGCTTATTCAAGAGAGTCGTGTTCACATATGGGAAGAGCCGTACCTTTTTTGAGTATGCTCTAATGGCTTACTCAGAAGGTGTGTGCCCACTAAGGAAGAAATATAGATCATTGAGAAATGTCACTCATCACCATATGGAGGACACTATGTGGCATTCCACACATATGCTAAAATCTGGTAGTGTGGATTCTTCTGGCCAACAATGTATGAAGACACAAAAGCTTTCATCCAAAGATGTGGGCCATGTCAGAGGCACAGCAATATCAATTCAAGAGATACCATGCCACTCACCAGCAATCTTCAGATTGAGCTCTTTGATGTCTGGGGAATTGATTATATGGGACCATTCCCACCATCCAAGAAATGTGAGTATATCCTTGTGGCAGTAGATTACGTCTCCAAATGGGTAGAAGCACTGCCATGCAAGAATGCCGACAACATTAGCTCCAGGAGAATGTTTGAAGAAGTGATATTCCCAAGGTTCGGAGTTCCAAAACTAGTCATAAGTGATGAAGGGTCACATTTCATTAACAAACGCTTTGATCATTACCTATCCAAGCATGGAATACAACACAATGTTGCCACTCCCTATCATCCTTAGATAAGTGGCCAAGTAGAAACATCCAACAAGCAAATCAAGAACATCTTGCATAAAATAGTAAACGAGATGGGTACTGCATGGAGAGACAAACTCCATGATGCATTATGGGCATATCAAACAGCATACAAGACACCAATTGGGATGTCTCCATATCAACTAGTATATAGGAAGACTTGCCATCTACCAGTGGAGCTAGAACACAAAGCTCACTGGGCTATCAAGAGATCAAACATGGATCTCGATGTTGTGGGAGACATGAGAAGAATGCAACTATCTGAACTAGAAGAGTGGAGAGAAAAGGCTTATCATAATGCAAAGATCTATAAAGAAAGAGTCAAACGATGGCACGATAAAAGAATCAAGAAGAAGGAGCTCACCCCAGGAGATAAGGTATTACTTTTTAATTCTAGGGTGAAGCTTTTTGGCCATGGAAAACTTCGGCGTAAGTGGTAAGGACCATTCACGGTGGTCAATGCATCATCACATGGAGCGGTGACACTTCAAAATAATGAAGGTGCATTATTTAAGATAAATGGACAATGCCTTAAAATCTTTGTAGAACCCAATATAGAATTAGAAGAGGTGGACCTAATTACTTTCTGTATAATTAAATAATTTTAGGCCCAGCCTTTTTAATTTTCTATTTTTGGGCCGTAGCCTATTTTTTGAAATAACAAAAATATTTTAAAATATACAAAAAAGATTGGACGGCATCGGGCTCCAAGCCCGGGCGGCCGCCCTAAACCCTAGGGCACCCACCCTGCCACTGCGCCGCCTCACCGTCCGCCTTGCCTTCCTGCACACTCCAGCATTTCAGGGATATGCTTTTTCATAAAGGAAGTTTATCCCGATTACGGAACCTTCTAGATCCCATTTTTGACCCCTATATAAACAGCCTAGGACCTCCACCATTTGCATTCAAGTCAACCATTCTTTTCCTCCTGCTCAAAAGCTTGCTAGCCTCCTCCACCTTCAGATGGCCAACAATGAGGAGCAGAGGATGATTCCCTATGGGATCGATCTCAACTCCATCGCAAGTGATGATTCTCTTGCTCTAGTCCCAGTTCTTGATGCTAAGCCCCTTGCTGCTATTCCACCTAAAAAGCATAGCTATGGCCAGTCATATTTCGCCCAGCCAGTGCTGACAGCACCCGCTGCACCTCGCCTGCTCAAAGATACACCTTCCAAGGGGCCTGTCGTTATGCTGCCTATAGGAACAAAGGTCTTGCCCCTAACCAGAATGAGACGCTGCTGGGGTGAGGACCAACAAGAGTGGCGAAGTCATTTGCGCCAAGTACATCACTGGAGATCGGATCCACTTCAAAGGAGTTCACACGGATCCAAGCAAGATCAAGTTCATTCCACCGAAGGAAGCGCCCAAGCAAGCACTTGCAAAGTCGGAGATGCCACGCAAGCGTCATAGGACCTTAGCCGACTTAGAGAAAGCTCATGAGGATCTTAAAGTCATAGTTGCTTCCTTAGAGTCTTGTCAGTGTTTTGAAAGTAGGTCCATTCTTCAGACCAATGAGAAGGTGGATAAGAAAACCGCTGATAGATAAGAGGATGAATAGGCTTGAGCACCCAAAGAAGTAAAATTAGACTATCTCAGACATTTGATAAGGCACGCTCAATTTAGTTTTTGAATTATCTTAATTTAGTTCAGTTTGGTTTGATCATTTAATATGTGCCTTAAATGATAATGGAATAAAGATTTGGTTTGGATATATGTATATATTTGTCTATGTTCTTTTTGTCTCCACCATGCTATGAATGAAGGATACCAGAAAACAAGTGTGGGGGAGGCAACCGATGATGAAATGAATAGATTTAACAACCTAAATACTTGAGATAACATGACGTAAGGACCCTGCTCACCGAAGTGGAGCAAGGGAGGCCACCCAGGTGGGGCGGCCTCCCTAAGACCTTGGATGGCCGCCCTGGTGCTGGCCCCTCTGGCTTAGCCCTTCGACCACGGTTAGGTATGTCCTCTTCACGTTACATTTTTGTACAATTACCTTTCTGTTCCATTTTGCATTAAGATTTCTTGAATAAAATCTAAATAAATGCTGAAGATAAAAATATAAAATATTTTAGCCATGATCTCTATTGACTCACACCATGATAATTCCTAGGAGTCCTATTACTGTTGGGAACTTATTTTATAGGGACCTCATATCACTTAGGTTGTTAAGGAATATGATATAGTAGAGTCATGAGAATCTGACCCCTGATACTTTTGTCACTTGGTGAATTTATTCAAAAACACATAAAACACTAGCTATGCTTCTTCTCTATAGTAAGATTATAATTGCCCATGGAGCCTTTAATCATTAAGAATAAAATTAGCACATATGCTGCTTACTTTATATTGAGTTAAGTCAAGCCGTGTGAGACCTTGTTGAGAGGAAGGTCATGCTTCCAAGATCAAGAACACATACACCCACATATACATTTGCTACTCCTACACTGGGAGTACGCACAAACATGCTTTTCATTCATGATCATTTTCCTACACTGGGAGAAGATCCAAAAATATTGTTAGAATTCAAAATAAATGCTCCAAGTTATTATTCATTGCTTCTCCAAGTTTATTGTACTAGGTAAAGGACATGAGACTATGCAAAATAAAGCATCAAAAAGAGGACAAATGTCCCATGAAAAAAAAGAGAAGAGAGAAAGATAGCTCATGGTCCTTACCTGAAGAAATCTGTGTTAAATTCAAAGAAGGAGAAGTCTGTTCAATGAGCAAAGTAGAATTAGGATTAGCCACCAAATATTTCTGCACACATGCACATCTTGATCTAAGGGTATGACACTCCCCTCTGAGGATCCCGTTTTGACTAAGCGATACATGCAAGGTAAGTATGCTACTCCTTGAAATAACTTCAACTCCAGATATAGCTTAGTGTGAGGTGCTAGACTTATGTCTCAAGTGAGAGTCTACAAATAACACATAAATTGAGAGACTTGAGCATACTATATAGAGGAGAAGGTAAGCTAAGCTTTTATTTTAAAATTATTTGCAAAACTCTGAGTGATAGGGTGGAAGGAGTTCCAGATTTACACTGTTCTATTCTTCAACCGCCCAAAGTAATATGGTAGACACATTGAATTCCGCAGTGCAGGTATGACTAAGGAATAATCTACTGTTGATGTCTAGAGGTTATGTCTAAAGTAATCCACCCTTTTCTCGAGGATGAGTAAAAGCCTAAGTATGGGGAGTTTGTTGATGGTAGTTAACTATCAATTTTAACCATCAACTAAATTGCAATAAGGATCTAAACTGAATAACCTTAGTAGAATAGGTGTTTTACTGATACAATTCCATGAGTTTTGGTGAATATCAATTTCTACAGGGGCACCTAGAAATAAGCAAAGAGGACCCACATGGCAGGTTTACATAGAGAGAAACAGAGCTACTACCAAAAAAGAGCAATCTAGAAGAGCCAGGAAGGCAGACCCCTGAAGGAGGGCCCACCTGGCAGCCAGCTCAGGGCGCCCGCCCTAGGGCCCAGGGCGCCCGCCCTGGCCTCTCCACCAATCAGGAGCAGTCTCGCGGATCCTGCCTCCCACTGACTTTGAGATGCAATAAAAGCTATTCATTTAGGTCGGTTTGATCCGAGGGCCACGGTGCATCCTAGAGGGCTATATAAGCAGGGCCCCTGCCCCTTGGCCAAGAGCAATTCCCATTATTCATTATATATTTTCTAGGAGGGAATTAGATATAGTATAGACTCGAGAGAGATTAGCTTTGTAGTCTCTATGTGAGATTAGAGTTATTCTTCTAGATTAAGAGAGATAGAGTGGAGGTGGAAGTTGGAGGAAGCCCGGCCTGTTGGTGTCTCCTCTCCTGCTTGTACCTGCAGGATCAAGTTTTCCTAACTCGAAGCTTAGTTTTAAGATTCTTTGGCAATTCAACTTCTAATACTAGTAAGTCATTGTTCTTATTGTTCGTTGGTTTACTAGTTTACTTTATTCTCTTTGCGTAGCGAATAAAGTAATCATCTTTAGCGTAAGCATGGTGCTTGGGCTAGGATACTCGTAGACACATCTGCATCATCAATTCTAAAACCAGTTGGCTTCCCAGTTCTAACTTTTTCTTTGATATGAGCTACACCCTTATTTTCTTTCTGAGCAGCAATGATTTGCTCTCTGATAGTAGATTGAATGGTGAGGTTTGTCAAACTTCCATGTTCAACCATCTCTATCCCGAGTCTTTCCCGCTCATAGCACAAAGTATATTCCATAGGTCTCATAGTTAAACAATTGCATTGACTTTTACGACTGAGTGCATCGGCAACCACATTTGCCTTACCAGGATGGTAATGTACTTCAATGTTATAATCTTTAATCAATTCTAACCATCTTCTTTGTCACATATTCAACTCAGCTTGAGTAAAGATATACTTTAAACTCTTATGATCGGTATAAATGTGACAAATATTGCCCAGCAGATAATGACGCCGAATCTTTAATGCATGTACTACTACTGCTAGTTCCAGATCATGGGTTGGATAATGTTCTTCATGGCGCTTAAGTTGTCTAGAAGCATAAGCAATTACTCGACCTTCTTGCATCAACACACAACCAATACCAATCCCAGATGCATCACAATAAACATCAAAGGGCTTTTCAATGTATGGTTGTGCTAAAACAGGTGCAGTTGTTAGTAACTTTTTCAACTTCTGAAATGCTTCTTCACATTCAGGTGACCAGACAAACTTTGTTTGGTTCTTCAACAATTCTGTTATTGGCTTGGCTACTCTGGAGAAATCCAGAATGAATCTATGATAGTAGCCTGCCATTCCTAGAAAACTACAGACTTGATGCACAGTAGTGGGTGGCTTCCTATTTAGAACATCTACTTTTTTTGGATCAACAGCAACTCCTTCAGCGGATAATACATGATCGAGAAACTGAACTTTGTTTAGCCAGAATTCATACTTGCTGAATTTAGCATATAGCTGATGTTCTCTTAGACGTTGCAACACAATTCTAAGGTTTTCAGCATGACCTTGTTTTTGGAATATATCAGAATATAATCAATGAAGACCACTACAAACTTGTCAAGTTTCGGCATTAATACCGAGTTCATCAGATACATGAAGTGAGCTGGGGCATTGGTTAACCCAAAAGACATAACCAGATATTCATATAACCCATATCTGGTGGTGAAAGCAGTCTTTGGAATATCTTCTGGTTTGATTCTTATTTGATGATATCCAGATCTCAAATCTATCTTGGAGAACACTTTGGCACCAGCAAGTTGATCAAAAAGTAGATCAATGCGTGGCAAAGGATACTTGTTTTTGATGGTTACTTCATTTAATGGACAATAGTCCACACATAATCTCAGGGTCTTGTCTTTCTTTTTCACAAAAATTGCTGGACATCCCCACGGTGATGAACTAGGCTGCATAAAGCCTTTATCAATCAATTCTTGCAACTTAGTTTTTAATTCGGCCAACTCTTTTGGTGGCATTCTATAAGCTCTTCTGGATATTGGAGCAGTACCAGGCTTCAGGTCTATACTAAATTGAACATCCCTTTCTGGAGGTAAACCTGGTAAATCTTCCAGAAATACATCTGAAAATTCATGAACTACTAGAATATCTTTGACTTCCTTGATTGATGTTGCATTCACTTTCTTACCCACTCTTCTGGACAGTGGAAATTGTATAAGAAGTTGAGAATTACCCTCCGGCAAGTTCACTTTTATTGTTCTATGCATGGCATCAATAATAGCTCCACGCTGATTCAGCCAATTCATCCCTAGTATCACATCTAGATCCCGATACTTCAAAATTATCATGGATGTGGGAAAATCATGCCCACCCAATGTTATAGGGATTTGATATACCATCTCTCTTGTACACAGACGTACCCCAAGCGACTGTATATAAAAATCCTCTTTGGTTGCTTTGATTGGAATTTCGTACTTATTGACAAAGGTTATGTTGATAAATGTATGCGATGCACCAGAGTCAAAAAGTATAATTGTAGGATGATTGGCAACTGGAAACATACCCATCAAAATAGGTTCCCCTTCTGGTATCTCCCCAGTTTGAGTGTAGAAAACTCGTCCAGTTTTCTTTTCTGCTTTACCCTTCCGAGCATTCTGATTGCTACCCTTGCTCTAACTTTAAGTTGCAGGTGCCCGTTGGTAATTGATTATATTGCTTTGGATATGGGCAATCCCTAGAAAAATGTCCAGGCTTCCCACAATTAAAACATGGGGAGCCGGCAGGAGTTATGGCACGAGGATCAAAAACGCCCGGCTGGTGAGGATAAGTGAGAGCGGCCCAGATCGAGGGTAAGGTAAAGCTGTAGCAGGCCGAGCATAAGGCTGCTGCCTGAGCTGATATTGCGGTTGTGGAGGGAAGGATGGTTGATAAAAAGGATGTGGATGGTTTTGAGGATAATAAATAAACTTCTGATGTTTACGGCTCCCTCCAGAAGATCCTGACGACACATTCTTCTTCTTTTTCTTAGCCTCTTTATGTTGACGATTAGTTTCTTTAGAAGCAATTGCAATGTTGACTGCCTCATGATAAGTAACATTTTGACATGCAGTCATCATCGTACAGATCTTGGAGTTCAGACCCCTCATGAAACAGGTCTTCTTTTTGCGATCAGTATCAACTTGATCAGGGGCATATTGAGCAAGATGATTAAACTTGCCCAAATATTGTAATACCGACTGATCTTCTTGCTTCAGAGCTAGGAACTCCTCCAATTTCATATCCATAACACCTGCAGGGATAAAATGGGCATGAAAAGCCTCACGAAACTCTACCCATGTGATTCGGTCGGCTAAGCAGCAAGAAAGTTTCCCCACCAAGCGCTTGCAGGACCATGGAGCTGCTGGGCTGCAAACTTGGGCTTCTGTATCTCAGTACAGTTAAGAAGTTCAAACTTCTACTCAATAGTACTAAGCCAGTCATCTGCTTCTAAAGGTTCTTCTGCCCTAGAGAATACTGGCAGACGGACATCAGTAAAGTCCACATAGGTGGTCTCTTCATTGTGATTATTATGATGACCATGATGATTCTCATTAGGGTTGTGCTGAATGAACCCTTGCAATAGACAGGTATTGTTAGTTGTAGCATGGACTAAAGCTGCAATAGCATCAGCCAAATTTGGTGGCATCGGGGGTGGATTGGGACCATTACCCCCATTTTGAGAAGTGCCAGCACCATCAGCAGAGCGAAGACGAGGCATCTGAGATTAACAAACTATATTTATTCACATAACTTATTGAGCTTAGAAAGATTACATGAGTACACACTTATGATACATTATTTTTGGTACATAGGCCTGCTCTTATGTCAGACTTTCCAACCCACTACAGTTCATGAAAGGAAAGAGACAACTATCTTACAAAACTCATTTCTCAACCAGCTCAGGCATTAGTGCCACAGTCATCCTTACCATCACTTTTTGGAACCACTTGTTCTCCCTCTGACTCCATCTCAGGCTCGTCTATAGACTCATCACTACTTTCAGCTAGAAAGACCAATTCTTCAGGATCTTCCTCTTCCACTTCATTACCCTCTACTTCTTGATCATCACCTCTACTTGCAACATAACTACCCTCATCACAATACAAAACTTGCTCTACCAAGTCATCAACCTTGTGTTCTAATTCCTCAATGCGAATAGCTACTTCATCTTCTCTCTCCCAGGCTTCGTTTCTTTCTTCCATCACTCGACACAACTGATGCTTCAGTTGACTGATCTGAATCTTATCCATATATTTTTCTTTGGTAGCCTTGGCTAACTCCTATTTGAGCTTCTCAACTTCGGCTCTTAGATCAGTCCTGCTATGAACTTTGCTGGTACCCTCGTCTCTTGGAGCTAACAGATGTATGAGGAACTCCTTTTGGTCCAACACGCTTGTGAGGAGTACACTTAGTACGAGTCATTCTGAAGAATAGATAGATCAAAGGGATGAGAAAAGATGAGAAAAATCGATAGGGTAGCATGAACAGGTTTTGATACTACTATACCCAAACCACGATAAAGGGAAGTAATTAACATTGTTAATTAAACATGATGCATGAATCGAACTTACGAATCCAACATATAAAAATTTAAAACTTATATATATAAACTTTTTATAGCATAGGGCACTATATAATACGCTATTCCACCATAAACTTTTTAATCCAGAATTGGGGATAACAGAAATGAATTGAGATAAGTTAGAAGTAATTTGGACCAAAATATTCCAGTTAAGTTTATTTGACCCAAATCATTTTGAAGTTTTGTAAAGAATACCACAACTACTCGATAACAACGATCCGGCTCTGATACCAGCTGTGGCAGAACCTCCTAAGTAATATGGCCCACACGCATACATCATCGTCCTAAGGACCTCTGAAGGCTATGCATGTGTTCCATTACCTAAGAAGTCTGTCGGGTCAAAGCCCGAATCATCCATGATTCTCCGAGCAGGATCAATCATTATCTGAGACATTACAGTATTACAACAGTTTTATAATAAATAATACATCAGAGTAAAAGCGGAAGTATTACAATAACTTAATTTACAAACCAGTTGTTTTAACTTACAAACCATAAGTATAAGTTATTACAAACCATAGTGGTGGAGTAGCAATAGTAATATAATACAACCAACTTTCAAAGTAAGACTCTGCCCAAGGGTCAACCATATCACTCGTCAGCATCTACTGGAAAGATTGTCATGCAGCAGGGGCCACAGCACACCTGCTCAGGAACTTCACCTACAACAGGGGTTTAACAAACCCTGAGTACAAAAAGTACTCCTCAAGACTTACCCGACGAAAAGAGATTCTCAAGGATATGCTGCCTAAAGGGATGTCAAGGTAAGGCTTTAGCAAGAATCAAAGTCTTTTGCTGAAATGCTTGCTTTGTTCATTCTTTTACTTTTGCAACTCATCTATAGTTGTTAATCAAATACTAAATAAATCCAAATCTATGTCAAACACTTGTTATCCATATTACAAATCTTTATCAAGTTCCACTTATTACTACGATGCAGGGCAGTTGATCGAGTCTTCATATCCAAGAAGCAATGGCGATTCAAATCGATTTACCCAGCTGGGGATCCCTTAACCACACGACATATGTAGAACCGAATCTTGCATATGTCAACCTTCCTCCAACGGATCCTCTATGGCCAGAACGGCTCCGTGCCACCTGAGAGTACAGTTACTCCACATTCCAGCACTCTGCCACGTGGGTACAAGCTACTCTCACCATCTCTCCACTCCCAGTGCGCGGGTAACCTTTCTCGTGATAGAATAGCCGCGATCAGGCTTACCTGAGTATGCGGTCAGTTGCAAGTCTCAACCAAACAAGCCTACAACAAACGGGTCCTAGGTCATCAACAAACAGAAACACTACTAAGGGACTCCTTTCCCAAAGCAAGTTACCTGTCCGGACTCAATTTATTATCATATCTCATGTCCATAGTTTCTCAAGATCTGCCATCAGGCCAGAAGATAAAATGTAAACCTATATCTCACGAACGATGAAACCATCATTTGACTTCTACCAAAGTCTAAGCATGGCTAAGCATAGCTAAGCATTTTAGTAAAACCGTTAATATAGGTATCAAGGATGATATTTCAATAGTCAAGGTTGGTAATGCAGCAATTGGTATTCTTTTATCCCCCTAATACTTAATGCAGCATTCAATAATTCAAGTGATAAAAACTTTCACAATTCAAGGAAGGGTTTAAATGCACCGAGGCTTGCCTTGATTTGTAGGGTAGACGAACTCTTCAGAAGTATCACGGGTATCAAGACCCTCTTCCACGGAGATCTCTTCTTCGGGCGGAAACTCGACTTTCACTTCCAAATTATCATTCACTACACGTGATAATAATGCATGCTCAATGGAATGCTTATGATAATATGTTATGATGCATTGATGAAGATAAATAATAGTAAAGAACTCGATTACAACTTTCCTTCATGGAAAAGTTGCAATCCAACAAACCCTAAAACACTATTCAAACATCATCAACACTAATCACCTTCTTTAATTAACTTAATTATCAAACACTTGCCGTGGATCATCATCATGTTTATTGACCCATGGTCATCACATAATCCAAAGTCACACAATTCCTAAGTCATTATCTTAAATAATTCACTATTTAAATACTTAATTATAAAAGCATAAATTATGAAAGAAATTAACTTTTTTAATTTAAGCCTAAGATTTTTGTGAAGGACCCTCATAGCATGAAACAGCGGTAAAACAAATTTTACGATTTTTGGATAATTATTTTAACCTCAAAAAATCATGGAAGGTCTATTTTTTAATTAAAGAAAGTAATTTTATCTCCTGCAAAAAGTACTCAAATTCAAAGTTTCAAATTTTTCTTGCAAACTATATCTATCAAAGAGGCTACCCAAAAATTTTCATAATTTTGGACAAGTAATTATTTTTTTATAAATTAATAAAGAAAATCAACATTTAACATTTTCTGAAAATTAAAAAGGGACACTGTTGTCAATGTTTTATTGCCGATAGCCTACCACCAGGGTACCCGAGTTGGTGTTTTATGTTCGGAGGGGCTTGACAAATTGCGGAACTCGGCGGTTACGGCAACAAGCTCGACGAGACAGACGTTTTTATACTGGTTTGGGCCCTCGACTAGAAGTCGAGTAATAGCCTTTACGTCCAGTCGGCGCGAGGCATGTTGTGTTGTATTGATGAGTATCAGATGTTACAATTGTCGGGTGTTGCTTGTGTGTCGTGTGTTACTCATGTTTTTTACAAGGGGTGTCCGCAGCCTTCTTTTATAGGACGAAGAAGTGCTGCGGGTTCTTTTGAGTCCTAGTCGGATTCTAACAGAGAGTCCTAAACGGCTAGTTTCGCACTCTACTTGTTATAATCTGTCAAAAACTCATGTTGCCTTGCTCTTGCTGTTCTGGCGTTGCCGAGTTGTGGGTCCAACGGGGCCCACATCTCCACAAGCCTCCTTCGCGGGGTACCTGGGGTATCCCCCATTGACAAGCACTCGAGCATTTCAAGTCTTTAAATCTCGAAAGCCTGGTTCTTCTGATGCGAAGTCTTGAGATGCTCTTCCTTATCCTGTCTTTGCTTCATAGCTTCTT
>DXKC01057453.1:0-11275 GCA_031170775.1 Cymbopogon citratus
AAATTTTTATGCTAAAGTTTTGGCAAGTCTCTAGAATATTCTTAAACTCTTATAAAGACAAATTTGGCAAGCCCTCATTTTGGCAATCAACCAATTGCTTTACCAAAAATCTTACCAAGGTTTTGACAACAATATTTGGCAATGTCCTAGTTTTGTCTTGCCCTTGTTTTGGTATGGCAAACTTTGTCCCACAACCAAGCAGGCCCGTAGTCACTCTGGGCTATAGCGGGTCCTATCGATTGCATCAATCAGCTTTGCGCCATGTCATCCCATTTGTGCTTAGTTCTCCACTATATCTATTTCCATATTGTTAGCCTTATTTATGGAGTTGTAGCTTTTACAATGGGTACCTAGAAAGCTTGGGGACTTAAATCTGTGTGAGTTTCTCTGCTTTTAGGGCCTACTTGGTTAACTTCCAATTTTTACCAAACCAAAAGCATGGCATACAAAATTTAGAGTCATCAATTGGTTCACTACCATATAATTGACACCACCAAATTTTCTAGTCAAAGGGTGTGTTCGGCAGAACCGAACTGGTCAGAATTCGGTTGATGGGCTTCAGCCCAAGCCGAACCACCTAGCTTATTTGGCTATACCTACCCAGACTATATATACCTGCCAAACAAGCCCAGACTATATCTGCCGAACGCAGCAAAAGTTTTGGCAAGTTTCTAGAAAGTTCTTATAAACTATGTAAAAGAGAAAATTGGTAAACTTTGATTTTGGTAGCCAACCAAGTGCTATATCGAAACTTCTTGCCAAGGTTTGGTAACAAAGATTTAGATGACCATGAATTTGGTATGCCATAGTTTTGGTGTGGCAAAAATTGAAAGCCAACCAAGTAAGCACTTATATTAGTACAAAAGTATAACTTTTAGACCTTTTGTCTGTTTGAAGTAACCCTTGTTTGAGAAAGCATTGCCGCTCGTGACTATTATATATTGGCTCGTTACCAACAAAACAGACGAATACCACAAAAATATAAAATAGATGCTGGCCTTCTTATTTGTTTATTTATGCAAAGGTCTCGCTTTCGAAAGAACGGCGTCCCCGTACGTAGTAAGAAACTCGATGTCGCAAATTTTGGTTTACTTGTGACGTGACAACAGGTTTTGTACCCGTTGCAACTGTCGTGCCAAATGGAAATATTCAAATCAAAGGCACTGCATATGACTCAAATTCGATAGTAGTTCTTTTATCAAAATTAAATTGACCTTTTGATAATAGTTCTTTATCAGATTTGATAATATTCGAAAGTACTCCCTTTGGTTCGATAAGAAATATTCACTCTCCTTTTGAGGAGGAATTTTCTTTTTAAGTAAACATATACACAAAGATGCTAGTAATTTCTATGATGTGCAATGTGCATCTTCATATTGGTTGTAGAATATGTAGTTTCATAATAAACTTATTTGAAGATGTAAATTAAACAAATGTTAGTAAACCAGTTAAACTTGTAAAACATGTCTCTTTAAGGAGCGAGATATGTGTTTATTTTGGAGTGGAAGGAAGGAGTATAGAGAGAAGTAAGTATTTTGAAGACATGGTTTTAGTTGTAACGTACAGTTAACTCCTACCCTAGCAGAAATTTTGGTTAATCGCGCTTTTCCGGGCGACGAGCTAATAGCTGTCGGTGGAAACTGGAATCTGCCGGCGAAGTGCAGCCGCAGCAGCACCCTCGGCCTCGTTCTCGCGGCCAAGGACTGACTTTGGTGTTCTCGCAGCAGCAGCTAGCTGTCGCTTCGCAGGCTACAGGCAGCAAGCCTGCGAAGCGACCCGGCCGATGCTTCGGCTGCTTGCCCTTCGAAACTTCGGATCCCGCGTGCAGACGTGCACGGAGAAGCGAGAAAACCGGCGTGAGGAGCGAGCAGGCAGAGCGGGCTGCCGGTACTGCACGACTCCGATTCGTCGCGAGGCTCCCGTGTGCCGGACTACGGTCTTCGCCATGATGGCCCGTGCTTCGGTTGGGTCGCTTTCGCTAGACTTGTGCTCCGGGCCAATGTATGTACTACAGTACAGTATGCCCTTTCCAATGCGTAAATAGTTGTGATTTAATTTAATCTACGTATATACTAATACGTGTTATGTCTTATATTACTCCTATGCAAATGCAATAATAAGAGCATTCACAGTACAGACTCTACCATAAAGTCTAAGCATATTTATTAGTCTTCTATTTATTACAATTTGCTGATGTGGCAGCATATTTATTGAAGAGAGAGGAAAAAAAACTAAGACTCCAAGTCTTATTTAAGGCAGTCCCAATGCAAGACTCTACCATAGAGTCCAAGACTATTTATTACCCTTCTATTTATGATATTTTACTGATATGACACTAGATTTATTGAAGAGAAAAGGAGAGAAAGCAAGACTCCAAGTCTTATTTAGACTCCAAATCCACAGTGTTCGAGATAATAAATAGGTTTAGACTCTATCATAGAGTCTACATTGTGAATGCCCTTAGACTCAAGCCTATGATATTTTTGATATAATAAATAAGTTACAGTAGACTCTATGGTAGCCTAAAAAAGCTAAACAAAGAGTATAAAAAATATCCTAGCTGGTTAATTTATTATTAAAAATGCTCTGTTCAAACACGCACACATGCATATGCATGCCAATGCAAAATGGATGCACGGATTCAAGGGTCGTCACGTGCAACAACCAATCCACTGGTCTCAGAGAATACGGAGCAAAGAGATACAGAATTACGAATACCTATAACTTCATCCGCTGACCAAACATTTCAGAGTCATGTCTTATCCCGTGAGTCGCCGGGCTTCGTTCACAGAAGGTGCTAGTATAATTTGTGAGCATGCACGGAAGATCACCTCACCATCAAATGATGATGATAGACGAACAAACATGTGACACGTGTCCAAAAACAAACAAAGAAAAAGGCCTCAAAACCATGTAGAATTTTGACGTTGGCTACTAGTCAAGTCTAGTTCAGCTGGATAATTTTTTTTATAGCAAAATTGTTCATCTAGTCTAGATTCAATAAATTCACTCTTTTTCAGATAGTAAGCCTCGATTTTTTTTAAGATAAGAAACTATACTTTCAGTTGCCTTTTTCAAATCTTATTATGTTCTAGAAATATAGGAAGTATATATCCTTGATAAAGCTATTGTAGGTTTGAAAAGTAAGTTCTTCATTCGTTCTTTAATCCAATACATCTTTACTCTAATATTTCAATAGACATCACAAAATCATAGGAAGACAATCATGACCATAAGTTGTAGGCAGTTGAAGATGCTGCAAAATGTATTTAGTCCATGACCATAAATTGCCACAAACACAAGTTAGCCATGCCGCTATTTTTAGGCAGTTGTTTGATTTACACCATTCCAATTTTTTCGCAAATGTAATTTTGATTTTACTTATGACACTCCGTATCCGTATGTAGTGTGTTCGGTTTGTGCGCGATCGCTCCATGTTCATGCATCATGAGTATACCCCATGAATTTTGGTTAAACCGAACTTATTTCTCATATTTATACTTAGCTTCTTCCAATTATTAAAGAAAATGGACCACCTCAACTGTTTTGCTTTCTCAATAAAGCTATGCTGTTAGAAAAAACTATTTTGTAAAATAGTTTCACTAACAACTTCATACATGTCTTCAGAGACTAGAGAGGGAATTAAATGGGGTAGAGAGATGTGAAAATCTACCCTTTTTTTTTAGCTTCAGCTCTTTCTATTTATTCGTGAGAGCATAAAAAAGACCTTGAACTCATGTGCTGTTTTGATAAAAAAAAAAGTGTTTGAAACAAAAGAGCTAAAAAAAATCCTCGGCTAGTTTCTTTTCTTGGGTTTATATGCTTCTGTTGGTCCACGTGGAAGAGATGCGGCGCTGTCCTGACTGACCATCGTCTCCTTGCGGACCTTCCGGAAGAGCTGAGCAGAGCAGCCCTTCTGCAAGCCTGCCTCTCTCTCTCTCTCTCTCTCTCTCTCTCTCTCTCCTTGCGGAGGGGTGGATGGCGTCGACATCGGGGGATCCATCGGCAGCGGAGGCTCTCCGCCGCGGCCGCATCCTCTCCAGCCGCCTCTACCTCGACAACATCCCCAGCTCCAAGGTCCGTCACCCCAACCCCTCTCTCCCCTCCCACTCCGCCGCCGTCGGTTTTAACAACCGCAAACCTCATCCCGTGGTCTACTCGCCGGCGTACGACATCGAGTTCAACGGGATCGAGAAGCAGTGAGTGTGCAACACTATGCCATACGTCACCACGTTTACCCCCACCGCTCGCGTCGGCGTCGCGGCGCTGTGATTTTCACCGCCTCCATCTGACGCGCTCGTGCAGGCACCCGTTTGATTCGGCGAAATGGGGTCGTGTCCGCAACTTCCTTGTGGACCCGGGGCTCCTCCAGAACGATCGGATCATCGAGCCACTGGAAGCCTCCGAAGATGATCTGCTAGTGGTGAGTGATAATCAGCTGCTGTTCAGTTGGATGCGCAGCTGACTTTTACTGTAGGATGCAGTTTAAATTTACCATTTATGGTCTGTGGCCTATCCAATCAGGTGCACTCAGGGTCATACTTGAACAGCCTTAAGAGCAGTGCGAAGGTTGCCCGCATTGTGGAGTTACTGCTAAATTCAGTATTGCAATATTTGACAGTGTGATCTCGTTTTGCATGTTAGCCTGTAACCACTCACAAAATTGTCTACTGCATCATGGAAAACATGATGGTTTCTGAAGCATTTGACCATCTGCAGATTTCTCTGTCACAAACCAATGTTCTTGGTCATTCATTTTGCTAAAATCGTATGAAGTTATTGAATGTAAAATGTATGCTCTGCTGCAGTTTTTTTCTTGTTTGTGCTGTACTTTGTTAATTGACTTTGTTTTTTTAATAAATCTCTCTGTAGGGTCTTAGGCCCCTCCAGTTCCCTAAAAAAAACTACTTGTGATTAAGATTTCGTACTAAAAAATGACATCAATATAGTTAGTTTTGTCATAATGAAACAAAATACACCCTAAACTTATGAACATAACCAGTATTTCCTGATTCATCCTAGGTTCCAGCAGTGGCACTACTACCTAACTTGCTTGTTCAGCAAAAACTCCTTTATCCATTTCGGAAGCAGGTAAATGCTCCCTTCGCTGTTTATTTTTGATGTTCAAGAAGCAAGATGAAGTGTGTCACCTTTTATGTAGGTGGGTGGCTCCATCTTATCAGCAAAACTTGCACTAGAAAGAGGATGGGCTATCAACATTGGCGGAGGCTTCCACCACTGTTCAGCGGAGGAAGGGGGTGGATTTTGTGCATATGCTGATATTTCTCTGTGTATCCATTTTGCTTTCGTTCGTTTAAATATCACAAGGTAGGATAACTATTAAACTGCACTAGACATCTGCATCATATTTTCTGTGTATATTCCGTATGCACAGATAAGTAAGCCGTCCTATTGTCCAGGGTGAATCCAACTCTAAATTAGCTCTGGTACACCAGGGAAGGAACATATATTATTTCATAGCAATATATGGCCAATATGAGCCTCTCTAGTGCTAAAAATCTTCTATCCGCTCAATGTAGTGTCACCCGTGCCTTTTATTATGTTTTTTTAATGCAAAACATGCAGTTCAAGAAAAACATTATAGTTCTTTGTTATTACTCTTCTAAAAGCACTCCAATAATAAGGAATAGAAACTATTGATATGAGGATATATGTTAGCTATTTTGTTTCCATGAGTCACTCATCTTGTTTGCAGAGTAGTGATCATTGATCTAGATGCTCACCAAGGAAATGGCCATGAAAAAGACTTTGGGAGTGATGGTGAGAGGCTGTGTGCTCTATTGTTTTCTTGCACATATTTTGTAGTTGCTACTATTTCATGGCTTATTGACATTTATTGTTCACTGTCAGGGAGAGTTTACACTGTGGACATATACAACTCTGGAATATATCCTTTTGTAAGTACTGAACCCTGAAATGACTCCTACATCTGCCAACCAACACCTCCTTTTCCTTGGGGTTGTTCATTAACTGGTTACATATAAAGAATAAAAGAAATAGATGAGTACTTTTGTTTGATAGCTAATTGCTGCCTTCCTTCCTTTCCATGGAATTCTTGTTTTTGTTTTTGCTGATACAGCGTATATTTCATTCTGAGAAATATGGAATATTATCATGTACTTTATTGTGGCACATATGGCATAACTGGTTCTACATCCATCAGTGCACTGTCATTTAATACTTATTCTACATAAGAAGAGGTCGACACGAGTACAGGACAGCTAGTTACAGCTGTCTAAATTGTAAACTTTTGTCTGTGTCACAACTATAACTTTGGTAGCTCTTAATATTTCATTTCAAGTCACAGTCTTCGGCATTACATTACTACTGGTCTAAGGTACTTAGGAGTTCATTTGCAGTAAACAAAAGAGGACTTATATTAATCCTGTAATATCACAGTGCATATGCTTACAACCAGAACTACCAAAATTGGCTATTGTAAGCTGTTGTTTGGACTTCGCGCACCCTAAACTTGGCCCTCATGTTTGGAAATGGTTACACTAATGCAGACTTGCAGTGGCTTTGAGCAAGTAATCAAACTAAGATAATGTATCTCTACCACATGGTGCAAGAGGATTGGGAGAGTGGGAGGAACAACTGTGTATCTGTTTGTGTTCTTTTGGGTTTTGTGATGGGGTTCACCCACAAGGTTTTTTTTTTGACAAGACACATATATATTATTATTATATAGTGCAGCCAAATTACAAGAAGGCCCTTCTAGAGGACCAAATTACATCAAGGCCACAGGCGGCCAGAACAACACGAACATGGCTACACAACGTGGCAGAGAACACATATGTTCCAACCGTGAAGGGAAGCACGCCGCCGCCGCGGAGAAGGTCACCAGCAGGGGTCTCCAGAGGTGACTCGGACGCATGGAGACAGGGTGGATTGACTGCGCATCGCGTCGGTTTGAATGGGATGAGGAAGTTGGCGAGGTCCGTCGCCTCTGCCGAACCGAAGATGGTGTTGTAGCTGTCGACGGAGGATTGAAGAACAACTTCCTCAGAGCCGGGGAAAGGCGAACTGCCAGGAGACTGACGACGTGCTTGACGGAGGCCAGAAGGAAGTAAGCGAACGGCTGCAATAAGACAACTGGTGGAGTCGGAGGAGACCGAGGTGGGGACGAGATGAGAGCAGGCATTTGGGACCGGATCCATCCAACAGGAGGCCAGATCCACGAGCACAACCAACAAATCGGCCTCACACTCAGACGGATCGAGGGCGGCGGCGGAGGAGCTCAAGCAGCCATGGATGGAGAGGGATGGATGTGGGGCTGTTTGAGATGGCGATTTTATTTTATTACCACATACCTTGGTGGCATCATCGACGGCGAAGAAGGAGCCGAGGAGAACCACGGCGACGACGATAGCAACCAAGCGGGACAATGCCATAAAGGCACTAGCCAAGAAGGCACTCTACAAACTCTAGAAAGCTAGGAACTATACCTACCGGGAGCACCCCCCCCCTCCTCCGCTCCGGCGAGCTCGCCAGAGGCTGGAGGGAGGGGCCGCCTGGATCTGGGACGGTGTGGGGACGAGAAAAGCTGTTTCGCTACGCAAGAGCGGTGTCTGATCTACCCTCTAAGGGGGTTGTTTGCATAACTATTTGAAAGTTTAAGGGTGCAGTATACCTAGTTTTGTAGCTGGAGATTTAACACATTCACAACTATTTGAAAATTTAAGGGTGCAGTATACCTAGTTTTGTAGCTGGAGATTTAACACATTCACTGTTGAACTGCAGAGGACAAAGAAAACATTTTCTTCATAGATTTTCCTTTACATCATTTAATGGAAAACTTGTGCCCGATATGTTTCCTTTTTTGTATAAAATGATATTATTTTGTTTCAGGATCATGTGGCTAAGAAGTACATTGATCAAAAGGTCGAGTTAGATGTAAGTTGCACTTTATATCTTGTTATGTATTATATTTTTTTTTTTTGGCATCTGTTTCATGTTGGAGTTTGCAGTTAAACTACACTGTTTGTATTTTTAGAGTGGGACAAGAACAGAAGATTACTTGGAGATCCTTGATAAGGCTCTCAAGGTAACTTGTGCATTGCTGCAGTATCTTTGTCATTTCACCCGCAGTATCAGTGATTGTATATGTTTCATTTCACCTACAGTATCTCTAGTTTCTCTTTCTGTTCCTTTACGGAAAGAAATATAGTGAATAAAAAGAGCTGGGATGTTGAGTTCAGGGTTCAACTCTATACCTCCCTCATTTCTGGCAGACAATCTCGTGATGAAGAGAAGTGCAAACCTGTATCATTGATCGATTGGGATATTCACGTAAAACACAATGCTAATATTTGAGGTTGAGTGGCAATACTGTTATGAACTTATGATATGGAAGAGAGGATATACACGCAGGGGCCTTTTTCATAGGCAACGGAAGTATCAAGTGTTAGTTTAGTTCACACCAGTAAGATCTTAAGCATATGCCTATTCGTGATTTGCATTGATTTGTTTATTTGGTTCCATTGTCTACGGAAACAAGAGCATGTAGCAAGAAACAGAAATAAATGATACACTCTTGTGCTATTTTATTCCATATACTTATTATGTACTACCAATTAAATAAAGTTGCAACTTTTTTCACCAACAAATTCCCTGCATGTTGCTACCAACTAATTAAATTTGTAGGGCTGTTCAGAATGGCTCCACCTGTTCGAAAAATAAACCATCAATGCAAATTTCCTATATACATTGTTGGCAAGCTTAAATGACACTGTTCTGTTACTCTGCTTTAAACTGGCAAGCCCACTCAAACTGTCATTAACTGATCCTAGTTTTTGCAGGTAACTGAAAGTAGATTTCAGCCCCAGTTGATTCTGTACAATGCTGGAACTGATATCCTAGATGGCGATCCTTTAGGCAGCCTAAAGGTACGCTTTTCATGCAAACTTCACATTTTCTCGCAGCATTCATGTAACATGTAATTGTACATATATATATCTGCAGTGGCATATATGTTGTATAGTTCTTCCAAAGCTGCTTATAGATGCATGAATGGTTCTATTCTGCTCATAGAAAATTCCCATCTTTTCCAGGTTACCCCAGAGGGTGTGATTACTAGAGACGAAAAGGTTTTCAGGTTTGCAAAGGATCAGAGTATTCCTGTCCTCATGCTGACATCAGGTGGGGATTGTGCTCTTCATTCTTTAACATCATCTGCCTTGACCCTTAGTTATATTCACTGAGACCTACTGATGATGTGTCTGTCCTCTCTGAATCTCTTATCTTCTCAGGAGGCTATATGAAGTCAAGTGCTCGGGTCATAGCAGATTCAATTATCAACCTTTCGAACAAAAACTTGATAGATATTGGTACACACTGTATAGAAATTGAATAATGGTGTCTTGAAGCAAAAACTTAGATGTTGGTACACACTGTATATAAATTGAATAATGGATGTACCTTGTGTAAAGAAATTTTATGCTACTTGCACATGTATTAACATGAGAAAATGAAATCATATGCATGTGAATGCTTCACCCATTGACTCTGAGGCATCAATTATCAATCGCTTATTTTCATATCATGCTGTTTATTTGTCAGCAAGGCTATTTATTCGGAAGATGGACCCAATGACATTTGTTCACTTACATGTGAAATCTCATGCTGCTTGACATTATCATTTGAGGTGCTGTGAATATTCTATGTTCATACATGCAGTCTGCTACTTATGTCCAGTGAATCCCTCTTCCTTGCCCTTGAACTTGTTTCTCGAGAAATGTCCCCCATGAATTGTGGCTGAGAGAGAGCTGCCTCTGAGCCTGGTCTTTGTCGTGTAGCTTTGCCCTCACCTCGCTGGCACTTTGACCCGGGAAAGAAAGGTAGTACACACATTTGTTCCTATTGAAGTTGCTGACTGGTTACTGTTGATTTCCATTTCTTTTTCAGCATGTTTTAACTGGGCATCGTCTGTGATATGCAAAATATCAAACGTCTGCCGGGTGTATTCTGTAGAGCCCTGCTTTTTGACATCAACCCTCAAACTCTCCTCTGGTATGGATTCTGACTTGGAACTGGAATTGATAACTGCATTCAGTATGCTGTTTTTCTGATACAGACTCAGATCAACTGATATGTCATTTTCATACTTTTGAAGTTCTGCATCTCATATTCATTCTTGGTTGGCGTTATGTACAACCTGGCACATGCCTAGTGAGTATCTGCATGTATATTTTCTATCAATGTCAAGGATCGTATGCCGCAAGAGCAAAATAATTTGTTGTTTTTCTTTGAGTTTTCACTGGTCCAAGAGCAAGGTCAGTAGTCCAAGATAATGACAGATATGCTGCTTAGTAGGGAGCAGATCCGTCACACTGGGTTGTCACAATCTATCAGTTTCGCTTGTATTGAATGGGTCTGCTCCTCACGTGCCATACCTAAGACAATTCTTTGTTTCTTCTGATCTTCTCTTACCTTCTCCCAGTGAAAGCTAAAGCTGCAGGACTTCCGGGAACATTCCATTTTTTTTTTTGACAACAGGGAACATTCCAAATTATTGAATAGGGTCGTGATTTGGGAAGCTTCAGGAGTTCTTGGAATTGTCTTCATGATGGTATAATTATCACCTCATGTCCACTCCCTGCTTGTTCACATGCCTTATGTTTTTTCCATCAAAATTCTAGATGTCCTCTAGTTTCCAGGAAAATTCAAGCCAGACAAGCTAGACGCCACACCAGGTGTCTCCCAATATCTAGGCAAAAGATTAATAATGTTGACCTTCTGTTGACGCGGATTTGACACTGGAAAACGACTGCCAAGTGTCCAGTTGTCTCACAACAGACGGCATTGTCACTGACTGCTGTCATTTTTTTCTGCATCTTTGGTGGGAGTGGAGTGTTTTAGTTTATGTTGGACTGCTGGCTGGTAGAGGTTGACGAATGGACCTTGCCAAACTTAGTGTCTAGCAAAATAAAGAAATGTATGTGCTGGGAAACCACACTTGAGAGCATCTCGAGTGTATCTTGCTAGGAAACCACACTTGAGAGCATCTCGAGTGTATCTGAGTCAACCAATGAACCAACTGATCGTCCGATCCAACAACCACTTTTACTTCTTTGCGAAGGTGCAGAGTATCAAGGCTTGTTTTGCATACACCACGTCAACAGAAATTGCCTTTCTCGTGGCCTACTGATCAAAATATTAAACAATGCTATTCAGTTGGAGTATCTCTTAGCGACAACAGACTTAGTGAACTTTTGATCATTCGTACCTGCTTATTAGTCATAGGATGTAAGGA
>DXKC01057455.1:0-15679 GCA_031170775.1 Cymbopogon citratus
CGACGGAGCGTCGAATTGCAACTCTAGTGGATTGCACGTATCGTTGAGTACCTCACTTGAGAGTGGTGTCTTGCGGTTCTCTTGCGGGGGATTGCCTTGCGGGGCAAGTGGCTTGAGGGTCACACCGAGGAACCATCTAGGTGGTGGTCGATATAACCGGTGACGTAGCTTGTCTGTGCATAAGTGAACACCGGGTGAACAAAAATCATTGTGTCATCCTTTGTCTCCCGGTGATTGGCTCTACACTTCTTGTGATTGATTGATAGTATATCATTTTGGTGATTGGCTACATCGACATCTTCTCTTCACCGGTGGTATAACAATTCCTATCCTCTCTGCATTACTTTTCTAGTGTAGCTTGTTTAGCTTGTTAGTGTTCTAGTTTGCTCACTAGAGTAGAAAGTAGTGACTTAGCCCTTGTGTGAGCTAGAGACTTTAGTCATACTAGAATTTTGGATAGGAGGCTTGCAACACCTTGTAGGCTAAGCAAAACTTGCTTTACGCCGTTTGTTTTACTAATCAAATTTGCTTAGTGATTTTTGTAGAAATTTTTATAGGCTATTCACCCCCCTCTAGCCATCCTAGACCTTACATGCGGCCATAGGCACGCGCAGGAGCCAAAGCCGACGCACCTCCAAGTCTCCGACAGCGGCCCGCATCCTCCACTCCGGCTTCGGCGGCGGCACCAGCATCCTCCACTCCGGCGGAGGCGGCTCCTCCCCGACGCGCGGAAGGGCCAGGAAAGGGCGGCGCGCGGGAGGCCCAGGCAACAGCGCAGATCCGCCCAATCTCTGCACGGCGCCGGCCGCTGGCCGACGACCCCCTTCCCGGAGCGGCAGCCGCAGGAGAGTCCCTCCCCACGCCGGCGAGTCCCCTCTTCAACTCCGGTCCATCGAGCGACGAGGCAAGGCAAGGCACCTCCTCAACTCCGGTCCTCCGAGCGGCCAGGCGATGCACCTCCGAGCAGCGTGGCGAGCCAAGAAGCGCCTCCGACTAGAGGGCCAAGGCCGGCCGCGACCAGCTCTGCCTAGTCCCGACGGGCGCGGGAGAGATAGGCCCCGGCTGGCGTGGCGAGACTTGCCCCGACGAGCACCGGCAAGAGGAGGAAGAAGACCCATTCTATGTATGACATTTGGGGTCAGCTCGTAAGTGAGATAAGCTTTTCTAAAAGCTACAGCAGACCAACCAAACGAGCTTTCAACTATCCGACAACAGCTTTTTCAAAAGCCACAGCCCACAATAGCTTAGGCAAAAGCCACAGCCCAACCAAACACACCCTAAATGGGACTAAAAAGACTTTTAAACGTCCTCTCAACTAGCTTTGGAGCTACTAAAAGTGACTAAAGTTTACTAGGAGCTTTTAGGAGCTACTAGGTGAACCAAACACCTTGATTCACCAAGAATATACTCCGTTTTACTTATAGTTCACTTTGGATTTGTCTTAAATCAAACCTTTTGAATTTAACCAAGCTTATAGAAAATACACCAACATCAACAATATCAAATTAGTTCTGTCAAATTTTTTCATCGAATATGTTTTTGATAATACATTTATAGTTGTTAATATAATTTTTCTAAAACTTGATCGAAGTTATAATGTTTTACTCATTAGCATAAAGCCGAAATGGATTATAATTTGGAAGGGAGTGAGCATCTTTGAACAATGGATGAGAGTTGTTTTGTCGGTTGTGTCGTTATGAGATTATGACCACTGGTTGTTGGATAATATGTAATGTTAGGAATGGCGTCATCTTTGACAACAAAAATGCAAATCTTTAGGCTTGGTGGATTGCCTTCAAAGAAGAAATTGGCTTGATTTGTACCAAAGCCAATAGGAAAGCTAGTAGCATTTTATCCACTTCAAGAGATAGCCTTATTTAATTGGGTTTTTTACATTATTATACATAAATATAGGTAGAAGTCTCCTCTGCTGACTTTTGAAAAAAAAAGAGTGCTAAAAAAAAGGAATAGAAGAGAGAGACAACAATAACTTTAAACCAAGAAATTGTTGGACATAGCTGTATAAAGTTTACGCCAATAAATGTGGAGTGAGAACAATTTCACAAATAAAATACTTACACAATATTTAAAAAAAGAATATACGCTAAACTAGAAAAATAAATACAAACTATTTGCACTGGTCACCTCGCTAGTTTACTTCGTGATTTAGAAGTTTTTTCCAGGAACATAAATGCACAATAATTTAGAGCATCTGCAATGGTATATTAGCTATGCAGTCAGCTGATGTGAAGGTGGGATACAAAAACAAAAACCATTTTATACATTCTTATATATAATATCGGACCCACATGCTCCTCTCTTAAGTTATTGGACAACATGAAATAGATCAACTACTTGTCTGTTGCTAGTGGCTTCTGTCTCTCCTGCTCCTTCCTTTCTACGTCACATCTATCTAGCTAAATAGATCTTTCTTTGAGCGAAAGGAGCTAGCGCCCCTACTGAATTTATTAGAGAACAAAACAAAAGAATAAAAGTTAAAGTTTCTTGGACAACTAAGCCTAGCAATTCAAGAAACAAAAAAAAAAGAAGGAAATATACTTGATTACACAAAATGCTCTAGCCATAAATCAATTTGAGGAAAATATCTCTTCTTCGCACGAAGCGTAACTGGGACGAAGACATTTCTGAAGATGTGCTTGCACTGCTGTGAAAATGGCTTGATCAGCTCTGAAAATCCAGTTATTTCTAACTGTCCAAATGCTCCAACACATAATGATGATTATTTCCATGAAGAAGGAACTATTATGCTGAGCTCTGAAAGACTCCAACACCTGAAAAGGTCCTTGTGACTGAGGAACTGACAGCCCAATCAAACTCCAACACTCTTTAGCTAAGTCGCAATGCAGAAGTAGGTGATCAATTGTCTCTTATGTTGTGTCAATGCATAAAGCACAAGCGTATGACTGCAAATGCATGTGTGCTTCCTTCTCAGAATGTCTCTTGTGCTAAGTCTGTCCTGAGCCAACAACCATAAAAACACTTTTTGTTTGTGTTGGCAAGAGGACTTCTAGATCCATCTAAAAACTGGACGAGTCCAAGCTGAGCCAGAGAGAGATGTATATAAGCTTTTGCACATGAAAAGTTTTGTCCTCCCCATATATAAGACTAGGTGTCATTATGTTCAATCATTCACAATCTCTTCCAGCTGAACTGCTGATATTATCTATCTATTAAAAGAGCGTTGAAATTGAAATTCATTGTCACCCTAAAAATAGCATACCCAACTGAGAATGACATATGGACCCGCACAAGAAAAACAGCAGGAACATATGAAACACCGTGTTTCTCTATCAGGACGCCGCATTACGCTGGGTCTTTTTCCACGCGATCCTCGCCTACCCGCGCGCGTACCCACACCCGCCGCAGCAGCCCGAAACGTCGTAACTCGTTGCTCCGTCCCACCCAGCCGCCGCTACATCATTCTCTTGTCCCGCTCCCGCCCCGCAGCCGCTGCGGATGCCAGTTGCCAGGAGCGAGGATGACGCGCCGTACAGCCTCTGCATGGGCGACCATGATGATGTGCGTCACTATCTAGGGCTCGCTGGTGGAGTGGCCGGGAAGAAGTTCTTGAGGACGTACGACGAGCAACGGCTCTGCGCAAACTCTCCGGCGACGAGTACGCCGATGGCTGCTTGAACGTGGACCAGGACTCGATAGTCGACGCGGTCGCCGAATTCTTGATGCACATTTCTGCTACCTCGCCCTTCCATTCGCCGCCGCTGCCACAGACACAGGGAGCGAGGACGCGCTACCTCCTCCTCTTAGAGCAGGTATAATAAGCTGTTTGAGCCGGCGAGATGAGCACCACGTCATCAAAAAAGTAGCCACGTTAGGAGAGAGATGGTTGAGCGGGCGTTTGCTTTATCGTCGGCTGAAACACAGAGTACGAGACCTTGGTTGCAGCCCGATGCTTTGCTACAAGCTAGCTGGGAGTCGACGTTTCATTCTTGTGTGCTGAGCCCAACAGTAAAATATTAATTGCTTGTGCATAGATGCAGCTGACCTCCCAGCCGGCTCGTTATACTAGACTGTAGTCCAATTGGAAGGCACCTCTGGTAAGCGATGGAACGGATGCCCTTGTTTTTCTTGTTTGCCCTTTCAGTTCTTACTGGCAAATATGCCCGTGCATTTCTACGGAAAAAAGTAACATGTCATAGTCCAATAAGTAATTCGACATGTTTTGTAACGAATAAACGATTAAACATGGTCTGCGTCCTTTTTTTTAATTACTCTTCATTGCTGCTCAATGATCTCTATTTGCACATATAATCTACGTTTCACAATATTCATGTGTAGTCAATCAAGTAAAATGTGTGAATGAAACATATAAATTTGGAGGCTGGAGGACATTTAACATAATTTGTATCTGTCTTCATCTACTCTTTTACAAAATAAATAAATTCTTTTGAAAATAAACATGAACGTTTTGTTAAACACTATATAAGGACTAATTTTATGGGATCATATAACAACAAAAAAGTCATGGTTTATTTGTTCTTCATGTCAAGGTAAAAAAAAACACCTAACTAAATCAATTGTTCTTATGGACTTGTTTGTATTTTAATCATCAATCAAAATAATGATTGAGTTGGCAAGAGTCGAAGTACCAAATAAAAATGTTAGAAACCAACTCTAAAAATATATTCTATTAGGACCATACTCGTCGTTTCCAAACCTTAACTATCCTTTTCTTTTGAACTTCCTATTTATCACTTCTATTTTGGTGACCATACCGATTTAGTGTTTATAATGACATTTTTTACAGGTGTATTTCGGCTCATCGTTCCGGATTTTCCATACCATTTCAGAATCATTATTTTAGATTTATTCAATATATTCTAGCCTTTTTGCTTATTATAAATAAAAATCCATGAAATTTAATTTTACGTAAAAACAAAAGAAATTATGTAGGTATTTATTGCCACTGGGTCGGTTAGTAGATAGAAAAACAGAAAAATAAAATACGCCAATTCACGGTTTGGCCGCCAGTGGCACAAAAGGCCCATGTCATTTTTCAAGCCCAGCAGTAAGGAATGCTAAATTTTTACATCAGAAATCCTCAAGTTTCTTCAAATTAATATAGATCCTTCCACCTTTTCTTTGTCTATAGTATTTTTTCATGTGGAACCCTATATTTTTTATTTTGTCTCCCCTACTTCTAATCCGCTTAGGACCGGACTACCTACGACCAAGCGGACTACGACCGAGCGGACAGATTTTTCACGGTGGAAAGAAATTTTTGTGTTTTATTATTAGGTATAGATATAAATAGATATGAACAAAAGAATATGGGTTCATCCATGGGTCGACGAGTTCTCTATCTGCCATAATGTTGAGTTGGTGGAGGCAGTATGTGGCAATGCAGGCCATGCACGCAAGGTTTGGGACCTCCTTCCTTTTCTCATGAATTTGTTTGATTCAAATTATTTATATTAAAAAATCTGAATTTAGTTCTCACATTCTTTGCATTATTATAAAAATATATAACAGATTCATGGTATTATTATTTGGATGTGTTTATTTCCATTAATTAATACAGATATATTATTAAAAAAAATGCTCCTGTAGAATTGCGATGTGGATCGATAAAGTAATTAAGGATGGTCCCAAAGCGTGCATTCCTAGGAAAATGATTAGGAGATTGAGATTCATTCAAAGCAATAAAAAAAGGCACATGTCATAAGAAATGTGGTTCATTTGATAGATGGTACATTACACAAGTAAGCTTTTTTCCTGGTTGCCCATAGATTCGTACCTCACCACGAAAAAACATCTTTTTTTTTGTTTCTTTAGTTTATACGAATGAGCATAAAACAGAGTTCCTTAATGATTGAACTACAGCTTATATCCTGGCTCAAATCGGCACAAATACCCTTATTACCTTTGGAGTCTAACGTTAAAAAGAAAACTTTCGAGACTACACAAACACCTGATGTTCTAGGTCTTGCGGGTACGAACTAGCTAATATTTTTGAATAAGAGAAGAAAGTATTTAGAATACAACTCACACAAGTACACAACCAACATATACTGTGAATTGGTTCTGTTTACTGGTTCTGTTTAGAATAATGCTACAATGATAGGTTGATTGTATAACAAGTTCGATTTATTACATCAGACGTATAGATATAAACGATGGTACGGTCTACAAATTTTGGAGAAAATGGAGAAGAGGAATTGATAAGGACAGAAGAAAAGAGCTTGATGGGATCCCAAATTTATTTGTGGGGAAGGGGTATTGCTTTCTAGACTTTATACAGTACAGTAAAATGTAGAGGAAGGGAGCAGGGGCGAGATAAAGGCATGGATGGCCGGGAGGAAGAACTTGGGCCATGAACGCTCAGGTTCAATGCTTCAGATTTTCCCTGGACCATGTAGAAGGATCTTCGTTTACATTCAAAAACAAAATTGCAAACCCCTTAACCAATGGTGTGATTTGATTTCTAATATCAAATATTCATATCCTGATTTCCCTTTTAGCGGGAGATCTTCTGCGTTTGATCTCACTATGGTTCTGTATATGTTTTTTATGATTCAATATGATATATACTAATTAATGAGATAAGGATAGATGCCTAATAAAGGAATTAAGTCATATGGTTAAGCTGATTTTTGTATCACATAAATGTGTCACCACAAAAAATTTCGCCAGCAGAATGCACAAGAAATCATGATATAGACACGTGCGACACGCACGTGCATTTCCCTTAGTTTTCAAAAAAAAAAGAAAAAAGGAATGAACTGCTGATATGGCTCAACTGATAGAGCTAAATGAAAACTTTAAGGACCGACAGCTGCTTGAGTCAAATTTAGCTAGCAAAAGAGTAGAGCCCCCCCAAAAAAAGTTGTTGCATCGTGAGCCACAATTCGCCCTAAAATATCCAAGAGACACTCCAAAGAAACACACATCATCTCGGCCAATCGGCGTACCTGCACCCCCGGCCCGCGCATATACAGCCAGTCAACCAGCTACCTTCTTGCCGCGGAGTGAGTTTACAGAGAGCGAGCGAGCGAGCATGGCCATGGACATGCCCACTGCGGCGCCGACTCACCCTCACGTCATGGTCCTGCCGTTCCCGGCGCAGGGCCACGTCACGCCGCTCATGGAGCTCTCGCACCGCCTCGTCGACCGCGGCTTCCAGGTTACCTTCGTCACCACCGATCCCATCCACGCCCACGTGCTCGACGCACTGCGGTTGCCGGCCGGTGGCACTGCCACCGAGAAATTGGGCGGGATCCGACTGGCGTCCGTCCCAGATGGACTGCCCGACGGCCATGACCGCAGGGACCTCAGCAGTTTCTTGGACGCTGTCACGGCGCGTGCCGGACTACCTGGAGGCTGGAGCAGCTCATCAGGGAGACCAAGGTCAAGTGGCTCGTCGGGGACGTGACCATGGGCAAGTGCTTCAAGGCTGCCTGCAACCTCGGCGTCCGGGTGGCCGCCGTCTTTCCCGCCTCTGCGGCGTGCCTGGGGACGCTGTTCAAGGTCCCAGAACTCATAGAGGAGGGCTACTTCGACGATAAGGGTACGTACGTATGGTTGTTGAAATGTCAAAGTGCATCTGGTGAAAATGTTGAGCTGAACATCAATCTGTGTAACACAAACGCAGGCTTTCCAAAACGTCACGGTTTGTTCCGGCTCGCCCCGGGGATGCCGCCCTTCTGCCCGTCGCAGATGCCGTGGAGCATCGACGGCGACGTGGCAGGACAGGAAGTCGCGTACCAGGCGGTGACCCGGAACGCCCAGGCGGCCCGCAGCCTCGCCGAGATCATCGTGTGCAACTCGTTCCGCGACACCGAGGCCGCGGCGTTCGAGTCGCTCCCCAGCATCTTGCCCATCGGCCCGCTGTTCGCCGACGCGGAGCTGCGGAAGCCCGTGGGGCAGCTGCTGCCCGAGGACACGGGGTGTATGCGGTGGCTGGACGCGCAGCCCGACGATTCCGTCGTGTACGTCGCGTTCGGCAGCTACGCCATCTTCAACCCGCGGCAGTTCGAGGAGCTCGCGCTGGGGCTGGAGCGCCCCGGCAGGCCGTTCCTCTGGGTGGTGCGACCGGACTTCACGACCGGCGGCGACGGCCTGAGCAAGCCGTGGTTCGACGAGTTCCAGGCCCGCGTTGCCGGCAGGGGCATGGTGGTCAGCTGGTGCCCCCAGCAGAAGGTCCTGGCGCACCGTGCCGTGGCGTGCTTCGTGTCGCACTGCGGGTGGAACTCGACCATGGAAGGGGTGAGGAACGGCGCGCGCTTCCTGTGCTGGCCGTACTTCGTCGACCAGTTCGCGAACCGGAGCTACATCTGCGACATCTGGAGGACCGGCTTGGCGGTGTCGCCCGGTGAAGATGGCGTCGTGTCCAAGGAGGAGGTGAGCAGCAAGGTGGATCAAGTAGCCGGCGACGAGGGGATCGCGGACAGGGCACGGCTGCTGAAGGATGCTGCTTGCAGATGCGTCGGTGAGGGAGGCTCCTCGCACGAGAATTTCAATGGGTTCGTCGGTCTCCTTCGGGGATAAGCTGCATTTCACTGCGGTCTCGACTGAAGTGAAAGAACAAAGCACGCAGAAAATTTGCCCAACACTAGGGTGATCAAGATTGTGATATAAAGTACCAGTTACCTCGATCAGTAGCCTAATTCGCTGATGTTGTAACCTTTGTTTCGGCTGATGATGGCCGATAAGCCGCTGACGCTGATAAGTATCCTCGTCCCCTGGATTATCGATAGAAATCTTGATCATTGGGTTGGGCCAACAATTAACTGTGGTCTATGGGGCAGTCCGCTGTTGCCCACGTGGGACGTAGGTGGTGTCCGTTTAACTTCATTTGTTTAGTACCACACCGCGTGGCTGAGGTTCGATTTGTGTGAAGGTTTACAGCCCTGTGATTGCTGATTCACCGTGAGGCACCCGTGGTGAGCAATTATCAATACTGATTGCAAAGTTGTCATTATTTCATTTCATTTCAATTCAATTCAATTTCAACAAGTAGCACTCGATCGATATGATGCGCCTACGTACCTTTTTCTTTTTCATGATCTCGGACACATATATAATTGTTTTGAGGGATGGACCTGATTTCCATATGTGTTGCTCGACCTATATGGTCTATAAAATCCTAATCTGACACGCTTGCTCTAGCTCACTGATTTTCATAGGTGTTTCATTATCCGACGAAAGTTTAAGGAACGGCTAACAAGATGAGAGGTTTGAGGTGGGTTTGGACAGCGTCCTTGCGCGGGCAATCTTGGCATCGTGCTGCTAATTTTCTTCCTCGGTCGCTAAGCTGAAAGATCTTAACTGCCATTCAGTTGAGAAGATGCGTACCATTTTAATCAAAATATTATGGTACAGGTTTCTTTTTGAGAACGTTCGAAGTAGAGAATTTTCACGGTGCAGACTTTTATGATGTTTCATTCTCCTACAGTATTGCGTCCTGCAAGTCTTTGCGATTCGTGATCGTGAACACCAACAACACAAGCCTCAATAGTCAATATTCCAGGAAAAAAATCGCCTCAAAATTTCAGCTTTAGCTCTGCACTCCTCGCACAAGATCCAAGAACCGCCTGAGATTCTGCCGCGACGACCCGCCGTCGCCGACGGCCCGACGAGCGAGGTCCCGCAGCGCGAGTGCCCTCTCCTTGGTCTCATTGTCGCCGAGCAGCTCCTCGATCTTGTCCCGAACAACGTCTCTCCCCACGAGCGCCGTTCCGTGTGCCGCCGGCGGCGGCAATGGCACCTTCAGCCCCGTCCCCCACACGTCACAGATGTAGCTCTGGTTCAGGAACTGGTCGGTGAAGTAGGGCCAGCACAGGAGTGGCACGCCGCTGCGCACCGCCTCCATGGTCGAGTTCCAGACGCAGTGCGTCACGAAGCTGGCGACCGCGGGGTGCGCCAGCACGCACTGCTGCGGGCACCAGCTCACCACGCGCCCGCGCGGCGCGGCAAGGCGGCGGAGCTGCTCAAGGAGCTCCTCGCCGGCCGACCCCGGCCTGACCACCCACAGGAACGGCCGGGAGGTCATCAGCAGCCCCTCGGCGAGCTGGACTAGCTGCGCGGCGTCGTACGCGGCGAGGCTGCCGAACGCGACGTACACGACGGAGCTGGCCGGCTGGGCGTCCAGCCACGCGACGCAGTCGGTGTCCTCGGCCGGTCGGCCCAGAAGCTGCCGATCGGCTTGTCGGAAGAGGCCGAGAGCGGGCCCACGGGGAGGACGCCGGGAACAGCGCCAAGGCCCCGGGCTCGAGCTCCTGGACGGAGTTGCAGACGATGGTCTCGGCGAGGTGCATGGCCGCGTTGTTCCGGAGGATCAGCTGGAAGATGATTGGCTGGCCCTTGGCGTCGCCGGCGGCGCGGTTCCACGAGAACTCCGACGTGTCGATGGCCGGCATCGCCGGAGCCAGCTGGAACGTGCCGCGCCGCTTGGGCCAGCCTCTGTCGTCGAGAACGCCGTCACGTACCATGTCAGGGATTTTGATCCTCGTCACGAACATCGCCGCCGACGACGGGCAGAACCCGGCGGGGAAGGCCCACGCCATGTTCACGTCGGCGATCATCCAGCTGACCTTCTCGCGCTCTGGCTCATCGGCGGCATTGATGCTGGCAACAATGAGCTCCTCCAGCTCGCCGGGCATGACCTTCGAGAAGGAGTCGGTGAGACGGGCGAGTTCCTTCCGGTCTTCGCCGCGTATGGACACCATGTCGACCCCGCCGAGTTCGCTGTCTCCGGTCGCCAAGGCACCAAGAATGAGGCCGTGGTTTACCTCGGTGTTCACGAAGGTGACCTTGACGCCGTGCTCGACGAGGCAGTGGGAGAGCTCCATCATAGGGATGACATGGCCCTGCGCGGGGTAAGGCAGGACTAGGACGCGTGGTGCCGCCATGACCATGACCATCGGGAGCTTGGATCTTGGAACGGAACCAAGATGTGGCATGGGCTCTGCCTGCGGGTGATAGTGGTTCAAATTGCGAGGCCAGCAAAGACAAGCTGCAAAGAAACAAGAAGTCGTACAGTTCAGCACGATTCGCAAAAAATAGTTCTACGCAGTTCGTCGGCTTCATAGATTAAGCAGGAGAGCAAAGATCGGCATATCTGTTGTCAAAAAAAAAAAAAAAAAAAAAGATCGGCATATCTCGGCTATCTGACATGCTGGCTAACATGGAAAAAGACATACGAAAACAAACAAAACTTTATTTCACTAATCCCGACACAAGCGGCCTACTCCTCCTGTTTGCTAAAGGATGTTATTTTGAACAGTGACATTCTCTGAAAAAACAACTTTGATCCTTATTTTTGGCTATAAAATATAATAATAATATATCTACTTCTACCACTTTCATGTTTTTAAACTCGACCCAAATAAACTTATTTGTAGTCAAAGTTTAAAATACTTCGACTTAAGACAACCTCAAAACAAACTAGAGCAAGTACTATATATATAGGCAAAATGATCGTAGATCAGCTGGTTGGGTTCCTTATGGTGGAACCTGCCCACCAGCGATCAAGTCCTCGACTTGGCACTAGTGCTCGCATTTTTCTGGATTTATTCCAGAATTTTCCGGCGTTATGCTTTAAGTGGTAAGCGACGTTTCTGTCGACGACGAGGCGCCAGTGGTGACTTCGGGAATCTCCAAATTTTCCGGCATTATGCTTTAAGTGGTAAACGACGTTTCCGTCGACGACAAGGTGCCAGTGGTGACTTCGGGAATCTCCACATTAGCCGGCTGCTCATTCCATAGGGGTAAGGTTTACGTACGTGTAGACATACAGATGAGTGTGCGTACGTATTGTGGGTATCTACGTTGTACTGTAACCATTCCCTTTTGGTTTTTGTCTAAATGACTAAATATATAGAAAAATGTTCACTCTATCTCCCTCAATTTTTGCAAAAGTCAGCTTTTCCTCTCTGAATTTCAAAACTAAGCAAACTACCTCCCTGAACTTTTATGATTCAATTTTGCTAAATTTCTCCACAATTGGATCACAGAAATCATAGCTACGAATTATTCTAATTAATTATTAAAATACATATATCTAAAGATACAACAAAAACTTTGTACTTACATCTACTCATATGGGGTCCAACAAAATTAGATATTCTATTTTTATGATTTACTATGATTTTTTAAAGATTTAGCCGAAATAATAAATAAGAAAAAGATAAAACTGCCTTCAAAACCGTTTTTAACTAGACCAGGGAGGTAAAATTAACAGTTTTAAAGTTTCGAGGAGATAGATTGCTTGGTTTTAGAGTTCAGAGAGAAAAAACTGAGTTTCGCAAAAGTTAAGGGAGATAAAAATAGACTTTTTTTCAAATATATATCCGCTTCTTAATCTCGGAGTGGTTTGGGCCAAAACCGGATTTTCTGGTTTGGTTTTTTGTTTGGGCCAACATGATTTGGGTGCTTTGTAAAAAAAAATGGTTCTGGGGTGCGAATGGGCTTTCAGAGTAGGATTGTAAAGTATAGTGCTGCCTTCAGTCCTAACCCAAAGTTCATGTAGCCGACAGGTACATGATAATATCCATTTACTTCTTGTAATGGGCAACATCCTATAATATATTGTCTTAAATAATTTCAAACAAACATATTAAATTCTGATTGCAGCAGAGCCCATCACTTCTACATAGTCAGTTTCTAATATTTTGTAACTTTTTACATGATGGGATGCTGCTTCAACTGCCTAGTGACTGTTCTTTACATTGACTGTTCTTCACAGTATGAAGTTTTGAAGTTTTTTTTTTTTACAATTTTAATGATTAGTTGATTTTATGTTGTAGTTCAGAGAAACAACTTCAGAAGATCATCCTTTCCACAGGGGGTAGTGAAAAGCAGTCCAGGAACAACTCTACAACTAAGCATTTGTGTCTGGTTGCTTGCATTAGTTTCCAGTAGTTTTGGTGGAGATGTATCAGCGAGTGTGTATTATCTTGTAATGAAGAGTTTTGGTGAAGATCATCCTTTACATTTGCATGCTGCCAGCTGTGCAGATTATCTTGTAACAAAGTAGCAGATTATCCATCTTGTTTGCAGGAGGATGTGATTTTTAAGCTTTTTTTTCTAGATTATCTATTTTCCATCTGTGCAGTAGATAATAGAGTTTCCAGCGAGTGTGTATTCATCTTTGCTTATGCTCATGGCTGAATATAAACAATAGCGTGGGGTGAACAACCGGAGTCCAGTTGGATTAGCAAATAATTGATGAGCAACTTGCCAAAAAAAGGTTGCCATATCTAAAAATTCAGCAAAACAAGAAATTTTGCTCTCCAATTATTTGTCAAATGAGATTGTCATCTTTAATAACTTTGCTATCGAAATCCTCCGCACGCGTATCCTCATCCCTCTCCCACGCGTCTCCGCCTCCGTTCCGGTGTGTTGGTGCTGTGTGCATGTCATGTGTGCATATAGTATGTGTATGGTTCTGTGAATTTTTTTCTAATTTTAACAAGTTAAAATGACAAACTATTAGAGAAACTTTATTTTTTATTTACCATACTCCCTCCGTCCCTCTATTAATGTCGTTTTAGCTCCTTTTGAGGTGCAGCCAAGATTCTCCTATCCTGGACAAAATACGTGTGACCAGATGCATCCATGATGGTGTGAATATAGACGATAGACTTCATTGCCGGAACGACAGAAGAATTGGAACAGAGAGAGTACATTTTAACAAGTTGTCAAATTATGATATTTGCAAAGTAAAATTTGACAAACTGTTGGAAATGATCTAGAGTTCAACCCACGGGTCCACGTCTGGTTTGGTTTGCTAATTGCTACGGGATGACGGAAGTCATGATGCCAGCTGGTTTGGCTTATGCTAATCAATGAGAGGACTAATTTGTATTTTCCTTTTTCTGTTTGGACCTAGCTGCCTTGTATTTCAAAGTTGTGTACATATATTCTTTCATTTAATAGAAAAAAAAAAACAGGTAGAGGCTCCCCTGCCTTTCCGGTCAAAATAAGTGGACTAATTAAAGAGCACATGCACGTCTTGGGTTGGTGCGGATTGCTGCGGATCCCAGTCCATTGTCAGGTTGATATGGCGTGACTACACAACATCCGGTTGATTCTGTTCATTCGGTCAACTAGATTTTTGTTTATAAAGAACGGTAAAATTTTGCCGTCATTTCTATTAGACGGATAAAAAAAAGACATGTCAGTCTAGTTTTTGGTCAACTAAATTTTCGAATAAAAACTGACACGTCACAACTCAATCGGATTTAAAAACCTGGAAGATACGTAGGAATAAAACAACCGGATTTTATTAAGTAAAGGATAGTAAAAACTGATTGAAAAACTAAATTGCCAATAACCAGAATCTCAAAAACAAATCAGCGGGCCACACCACCGACACCGACAGCTAGCCGATCCATTTCTTTATCCAAGGTGGAGCATGTGCCTCTAGCCTCTTCTTAAGCAAGGAGGAACAGCCCTTCTGTTACGCTAGCTAGCCGAGAACAGCTCGTGCCACTCAAGCAAGTGAAAGTGACAAAGTGAGAAACTCCCGGCAAACATGGAGGCGGCCTACGTTGTCGTCCTCTCATTCTTCTTCATCATTGCAATCCACCACCGCCTCAACCGCCGCCGTATCAAGAGTACGAGCATGCAGCACCTGCCACCGGGGCCTCTCGCCGTCCCGGTCCTCGGCCACTTACACCTCCTCGAGAAGCCGTTCCACCACGCGTTTATGCGCCTCGCTGCGTGCTACGGGCCCGTGTTCTCCCTCCGTCTTGGCTCCCGCGGCGCTGTGGTCGTGTCCTCTGCCGACTGCGCCAGGGAGTGCTTCACAGAGCATGACGTGACCTTCGCGAACCGCCCGGTCTTCCCCACGTTGCATCTCATGACCTATGGAGGCACCACGGTGGGCAACTGCGCCTACGGCCCGTACTGGCGCCACCTCCGCCGCGTCCTCACGGTGCACCTCCTGTCCACTCACCGCGTGAGCTCCATGCTCCCCACCATCACAGCAGAGATGCGTGCCATGGCACGGAAGATGTACCGTGCTGCCGAAGCCACTCCCGGCGGTACCGGCGCCGCAAGGGTCGAGCTCAAGGGGAGGCTGCTCGAACTCTCCCTCAGCGCGCTTATGGAAACCATCGCGCAGACCAAGACAACCCGTGCCGTGGATGACGCCGACACCGGCATGTCACCGGAGGCTCAAGAGTTCAAGAAGTCGACAGATGTTTTGGTTCCGTTGGTCGGCACGGCCAATATGTGGGACTTTCTGCCCATCCTACAGAGGTTCGATGTGTTAGGGGTGAAGAATAAGATTGCGGCCGCCGTAAGCAGCAGGGACGCATTCTTTCGGCGGCTCATCGACACGGGGCGGCGGAGGCTGCAGGACGATGGCGACAAGAAAAGCATGTTGGCCGTGCTGCTCGCTTTGCAGAAGTCGGAACCGGAGAATTACAGTGATGACATGATCATGGCTCTATGCTTCGTAAGTTGCCGTAATTGCCGATAAAAATCGACACCGTCGTCACGACCACGCTTACGCGTGACAACAATATCGCTCGCTAAGACGACATTTTGCATCTGTCATTTTTGCAGTCCATGTTCAGCGCGGGAACGGAAACCACAGCGACTACGATGGAATGGGCGATGTCGCTGCTGCTGAACCACCCCGATGTTCTCAAGAAAGCGCAGGCGGAAATTGACGCGTCCGTGGGGCACTCCC
>DXKC01057456.1:0-16822 GCA_031170775.1 Cymbopogon citratus
GACAGCCACCAGAAAAATGTGCACGGATATAGATCTTGTCTTGGCCGATGCAAAGGTACATGACAGTTTTCTTGTGTACTTTTCCGCTGTCTGTAGACTGCCTATCATTTTTTATATATGTATATTAGGATGAATGTCATGTCTGGTGAAATTGTTGGTTTAGAGGTGGGTACCAAGGGTCGCCAAGGCAAGGTGCTGCGTTTGTTAGATACGACAATGCCATCTGCCCAAGTGTACAAAGAACAAATAATGTCCCATTCAGTTCTGGCAACAACGCGGTGACCGTACCTGTGCCCTTCAGTTCGTCGGTGGCGATGGTTGCTGGTGGATCTGGGTTCTTCACCTTCTCTCTATGGGTGGGATTCCATCGCCATCTCCGATTTTTGGGATACAGGCAGTAGTGGCAGCCGGATTTCTCCTTAGTTTGGCTTTGGCCCTCTATGCTTGGGTGGGGGAGGGGGGAGTACTACATGGTAAGCTGCCCACCCTCTCCTCATCTCAATTTCATCTCTGTTTTACATGCCTACATTCAGCATTCTTCTCCGTGCATTGCCTAATATCTGCATGTGATTGGCCCTTCATAACATTATTATTTGCTTTCTTATTTGCAGTGTTGTGGTTCCATGCATTTTAAAGAATATTAATGGTCTCTAATCAGACTCAGAGGTAGAAATTCACTCTGATGTCTATCCCATGAATCTTAAAATGATGCCTTACCTGCACTCGACTCTACATATTGATCATAGTTTAATAGATCGACACTCCGTGCCTCTTCAAAAAAAAATTTGCTCCACCCATATTCGTCTACCGAAGTTTCGCATAGTACAAAAACTAAATTCGGGCCTTTATCTGATTTCATTCCCTTTTTAGGTTTCCATCTCTTCTCCTCGTATATATATGCCTACTGAATGTATTTTTCTAACATTTCACAGAACCTCAAAGCATGAGTTCTGTGCCTAACTGCCTATCATATGACTAACTATGTGCCTCCGTACATCACTTAAATCAGTTCTATGTATGTATTTGGGGAACCAAATTTTTGCCTATATATACTTGGGTATACAATTTTTAACTAAACTCCGGTCTATGAACTGAACATATATTTCCTCTACATAACTCCCATGTTTCTCTTTTTTATTGCAGGTTTGTCTACCGCAAAACAAGCTAATGGACATCGTGTCTATGAACAATGAAGAAATCTGAACATCTGAGACAAAGTAGTAACAGAAACCTAAGGTATAAAATGTAATATACATGTTTATTTTGTCTTCAAAATCTTTTTGTTGTGTCTCCAGCTATTCCCACTCCATTTACAGAGCTTGTACCAACATCTATGTCCACTCCCCAACTAGGCGCGCAAAGGCGCGCCATCTACTAGTCATTATTGTATGGCTCACGAGGCTCACGGCTCGACTCTTCTTTGGAGTTCGATTTTCATCCTGACAACAACGGTTCGCATGCTACAATGTATACGGTTAGATTTCTGTTGCCTTCGGTTCGCTTCCGTCTGAACACTGGAGGTGCCCTAATAGGCGTGGACACCGAGCACGGATAGAATGTTTCATCGTAAACCGAGCGAAGGTCACAGGAGGTGCTTTTTTTAATTGGCCACATGAAAATTTCTTGCTAGATGATGTTCAAATTTGCTCGTTATTTGACTATAAATAATCGTTAAGCGTGACTACAAATCTGTGGAACATTTATATAAAAAAAGAAAAAAAAAACTCAAATAGGCAAGCTGAAGCTTTTCTCAATTGATTTTGTTTTTTTTTTGAAGTATTTTACCTAAATCGCCAGTGAAACTTACGTGCACCAATGCGCCGTTCGGATATACTACTATACATACATACATACATACATACATACATACATACATACATACATACATACATACATACATACATACATACATACATACATCTGCATTGTGCACATACAAACAGAAGATAAGAGCAGACCCTGTTTCACTGTTTGTTTGTTTCAATTTCAGACAGAAAACCGGTGTGGATTGATTGGCGATGAGCTGACGTGCGAGCTCACCATGGATGCTGGGCTCTTTGGTAGCTCAGCAATTTCCTGGAAGCGTTGGCCTGCATCGCCTTCAGCAGCCTGCCTGTGGCTATTGAACAAGTAGGTGACGGCGGGACAAGTTCCAAATTACATAAAAGGCGTGCTATCAAAAAAAGGCGACGAGGGTCGTGAAAGGCGACGAGGGCCCACTAACTTTCCGGCGACCACCTGTGGCGATCTAGGGGGCGATCCCTGCAGCAAAGTAGGAGATTCGACTCAGGGGGCGACGCCGGTCAGATTGACCGTGGTATCTCTTCATCTCCCCTCGCTTTCCCCTTCCCCGCTCCTCCCGCCTCGTTTCGAGCTTTGCCTGCTCCGTGTGTGGTGATAGACGTTTCAATCTCCATGGATCCGTCGGAGCGGGATGCTCGATCGTTGAGCTATGTTTCCCGAGGTGATTGATAACAAAGTTTGTCGCAATTGTGCAGTGTTTGAGATCTAGATGAGGAACCGCGGCGATTCCCCCTTTCTCGATTTCGGATATTGTCAGTCCGGGCGAGTTCTCGTCGAAAACAGAGACTTCAACCAGAGATCATCGTTCACAGAGCTTGCCGAGATTTTCCAACAACAATCGGGATAAGAGGGAGCTGAGCTTGGAGAAATGGTTGAATACTGATTTCCCACCCCTCAATCCCAATTCAACCTTGTCAGTCTGCAAATCGAGGTTGTTTCACTCCAATCCGCCCCCAATTGCTACGTTCAACTCAATTCCTTGCTGGTTGGCAAATTGCCATTTCAATTTACATGGCCTAGCAAGAGTGGATGTGGGGATGGAGGGTTTGAAACTTTTCGTGAGTTTGATGTTCATCATGTTCAGACTTTAAGAACACACGTCTGAACTATGGCCGGTTGTTGGAGACGCGTGTAGATCAGGGCGCATCTGTACTAGTTGTGCTGGCACGGACGCTTGTTTTTACATCCGTCTGTGATGTGATTTTATTACAGACGCGCTTTTTACGCGTCTGTAATAGTCCTTATCACAAACGCATTGTGGCAGACGTGCGGATACGCGTCTGTGATATGTGTCAACGCTCATCTGTGATCGTCTTTTTTACATAATGTATTTAGAAATGAAAGTTAGTATATAGTTAATGGACTATGAGAAAGTGCTTAATACAACTTAAATTATTTAACCATAGAGATACATATATATTAAAAAAGTAGGAAAGATATACAATTATTTATTAATTAGAGACTCAAAACTATCAAACTATGACTCATTACAATCAGATGACAACATTATTGATGCTTGAAAACTATGATGCTTATATCAATGGTTACATGACAAGCCATATGCATCACAATCAAGCAATAAGGAACTACAGTTGATCATTGGGTTTCAACAATTATATGGGATCCTTTTGCATGGATAGTGAGACCATGATAGGAACTCTTCTCAACTCTTGGTAGTTAGGTAGACATCAAAGCTTCAAGGTAAGATCTACTTTGTTGGTGTCCAAGTCTCCGTTATCCTGGAACCACACTTTCTTCTCATTCATGGTTTGATGTAATGATAAACATCCACTTGATTCAACTTCTGTATGTAAAGTAGAATTTTCTTTCACTGATTTAAAGACAAACTCATATGGTCTCACCTTGTCGTTGTGGTATCTCATCAAATATTCTTTGTTAGGTGTTAGCATCTCAATGTTCAAACTCTTATGCTTCTTATCCACATGTCCCTCATTTTTCTTCCTCATCTCCACAAGATTACTGTGACACTTTGCCATATGTCCACCACGACCTTGGGTGTTCTTGAAGCTCTTGGGGCAGAAGTAGCACTTACAAGGCAGAGGTTGAAGAAAGGATGTCATCTTCTTTGGGTTTGAGCTACCATTTTCAGCCCCTGTTGCCATGGCTTGCAAAGGATTCAATGGAACTGGTAGCAATATTACTCTAGCCAGATGTATATATCACTATAGTGTGAAGTATCCAAGGGGTAAGTAGGTGCTTTTATAGGATGAGTAATCGATGTCTTCTAGGGATATATTAATATCTCATTTAATTTAAAAGGGATATCAACATAGAAGATTTGGATGAAATCTCAATATGATTATAGAAATCGTATAAATTCAATGTAGGCAATAGTTGTACCGAACAAAGTTAGAAACCACTAATTATTGTTTTTTTCAAGAATCATTTTCTAGTAGCTAATATATACTTTCGATGTTTTTACTTGATAAATAAGGTGTCCTTAACAAAAGGAGTTTTTAATTAAGATAAATTAGTAATTTTCATCACCTTCCATTGGAGGTCGAATGGAATTAGTTTGTGATTAAATGCACCGGAACCAAAGGTAATGACATACTCTACTTCGAGAAGATTAACGTGATTAATATGTTTGTTATCTTGCGTTTTATGTGTGTAGGGGGGTTCTAATGCATCAATTTATTTAAACTACCAACTCGTTTTAGGCCAAACAAACCATGATGATCCCCAAGAGAGTGCCATCCGCACCTCTATTACCGGGATCTATAAGTAGAGTTATGTTCCATGAACCAATCATCAAGACTTCATATAACTCGATCGCCACACAATAAAAATAATTAACAAGTTACATAATTGTTTATGAATAAAGAAGAAGATTTAAATAGCATCAGGATGCTTCATCGATTATGCTCCGCATTCTAGTTCACTCTCATTCTCGTACTATTGACACTAGAGTAACGATAGCCTTTGGGGACACCACCCATCCCATAGCCAACTACACTTCGACTTCAGTTGAGCTTGGTTGAAGTTGTCATCAAGTCTGAAGTGCCTACAAAACAACTTATCGGTAGCACCATGAGTACATTTTGCAATGGATTAATAGGCATTTGTTTGCTTACATAAAAGCATGGTGTTTGTTAAGGAATGAGACACTCATGAATCAAGTTTAATAGTTATATTGAGAACAATTAAGTGTTCAATCAACTTTATAATTCATCTCATAAACAAGTTCATTCATTCTCACCACATCAAAGTCTAGAAGAAAGAAACACTGAATAATTCTGTTTGAATACTTTATGCTTTCAAAAAAATCTCTACAAAGGTGTCCAACTATGCTCACATGGACACTAAGGGAGAACCTCCATACTTGTGGCCGAGTAAGGGTTGCCTTGAGCTTCCAACCATTCTTCCTCATTATGGGTTTGGAATCTATGAATAGTTTGAATGGGTACCAAGGTAATGCAATCTCTGTTATCCCACATTACCCCTCATGCTAAATCCGTGCGATAACCAAATCACCACTAAGTACATAGCTTGCTACTCCCATGTATGACATGTGGTCTCTAGTATGTACAGTTGCTTACACAAACTTACTATCCCATGAACGGTCTCCATGAACTACGTCACTTGAGATCCAACACTTCATAGTGACTTACCCCTTGGGTGAGTAGATATTAACCTTTGATCATCACTAACTCAAGTTAAGGATTGGTCCTTAGTCATATTTAGCAACTTAAGTTAAGTTGAACCCAACAAAATTTTATATGATCATTTATCCTAGTGAAGCTCCTTGATGCGTGAGACTTAGTTCCCGCTCACACCTAACTTGTATCTATACTAGCCAATAGAGACCATGATTAGTTTGAGTTAAACTAACTTGGTGACACAAGATTAAGTAGTTAATCATCCTAAATGAAATGCAAGACTCATAATGGCTACAAAGATAAAATCTACCCAAATAGGAGTAATTATAATGGTGCCTACATGTCATGAAGTTTAGATGATCAAGGGTGATCATGACTTCACCTTATACATTCCTCACATAAAAATTGACCTAGAAGATTACAACACATCAGAAAAGTTGCAGATAAGCTCATTGGATTGAGAGATAAAGATCTCATGAAGGTGATTTGAGATTAAAGGCTTGTGTAAGGTATTCATATGTGGATTATTGATGTACTAACTTGAATCTAAGTATGTAGCTGGGTGCTTTGGTCATAGGGTTAAGCATTAACAATTTAACATGAATAAGAATTCACGAATCATAGTGTTGACACGTGAATGCCGCGCCAACACACCGATGTGAGGCCCGGCGAGAACCGTAGAGCAGCAGGAGGCTCCGAGATTCCCAAGACCTCGTGACAATGCCGAATCACTGAGAAGCGTGCCAGCCAATTTGACCTACAATTGACAAGGAGATAAACGAGATCAAATTATGGAACCTGCCAGTGTGATTCCAGACAGTTCCAGGATATGTAGCCAAACTGTAGCCGGTGAATAAGAAAACTAACCAGAGAGTTAGCTCCATGCAATGTAATTATCAAAGGGATAAAGATATAAACGGAACAGGCTATAAAGATGCATAATTTTTAGTATATTTTTCTTAGCCGATCATGTTTAATGAGTATCAATTATAAGCAGATAGCATGCAAGCAGCAATATTAAATAGATGGATCTAGCCGATAACCAATATAAAAGCATACTATTCGTGTAGGCATAACTGGATCAGCTAGATAACCGATACAAGGTGAATGAAGCAGGAATAAAATATGTTCTAAAAGTAAATAAGCAAATCGATCGATCTAAGACTGGTCTAACGGACCGGCGATCTTAGATCAATTTTCAGAAACTTATCTAATTCTAAGACATTTTTAAACCCACAGCATGTAACGATCTAGATTAGATAGAGATTAGCCGATAGAAGCATGATTCAAGCATATAAATAGATCTAAACATGATAATTACTTAAATTTAACAAGATAAAGCCAAATCTACTGATCTTAGACCAGGCAATGATATTGTTACAATAAATAAATTATTAAAAACAAACAATATCGGTAACTTAATAAATCTACTAGCTTGCCAAAGCTAATAGAGCCGATAACTAGATCAATCACATAGATTCAGAGATCAGACAAGCCATTGCAGTCTGAACCGATGAGACAGATCAAAAGATAACTTGCAGTAATAATTAGACAAGCAGGAAGCCGCTCTCCACGGACAATCGTCAACCTATCTAACGTTCATGCTGCAATACGCACAAATAAGCAGGAAGCCGCTCTCCACGGACAATCGTCAACCTACTTATGAATATTACAGGGTTTTGATAATACTTAATAGCAAACAGGAAGCCGCTCTTCATGGACAATCACAACCTACCGAAGGTCTCGTCGAATCTACGTTATGTTACTCCTACTACTCCTAAGGGGTTTACTGCATGATAGCCGATTTTATGTATTGATCGTGATGATGAATATTACAATGGTCGGGGCTTTATATTTATAGCCTGGGCAAATAAGAGTTCTGATAAGGAATAACTAAGAACTAGCAAAACTATGGAAACTAGATAACTTAGACTCCTATCTTTCCCTTTTGGTGAAGTCCGACGTGTCTTTCCTTCTTGGCCGATCTAGATGCGGTCTATTCCCAAATCTATAATTAGCCGATATGCCTGTCATGATGCCATTCGGCTTTCTTTTGTCTCGGTCAACTGCTGCCACATCAGCTTTGATTCACCTTGACACCTAGCCCTACATGTCATTTTCTTCTTACCAAATTTTGGTGTCAACACATGCCCTTAATTTTGGGATAAAATTGATTTTATTCTAAAATTTGAGCATCTTTTCCCTTACCGATCAGCCAAACAATATTTATTTACCAAACTGCCACTCAAATTTTATTCGGCTGCCAAACCCTACATCATTCTGTTCAGTCCCACATCCGCTATCTTCAACTCGAAGCGATTTTATAATCCAATTCCGCAGTCCCCAAGGTGGTTACTAGATCTTACCTAAAGTTTAAACTTGAGATGGCTTCGGTTGATAACATCCCTGAGGTAATTCTTCTTGCTCATTATGTTCCCCTTTCCGCTGCAAATCTTCTCCGCTTCACTTTCTTGGATACCATATTGGTGTAGGTGCTTAGGGATGAAATTCTAATTCTAGTAGATAGGCTGCAAGATTCATATTTTCTTGGTCCTATGGGCAATCCAGACCCTTCTGAAGTTATTTTGGTCAAAACCACAAGAATCCCTTTTAAACAGTCAACTATGAATCCTCACTTCTGGAATAAAAGGACTACATTCAGAAACTGGCCTTCATTGCTTCCGGGTTGGAGAAACTGGGTGCTTAAGATGAATAAACATATGTCATCAGTTCTGCAAGCACGTCATCTGGACCAATGCATTTCTCTTTCTTTGTCAGGCATGAAGATAAATGAACCTATGTTAAAGGCTGTCTGTTTTTTCTAGAATAACGTATATAATGCCTTTACTTTCAATCACGGCCTGATGACTCCAACCTTAGCTGATATTCATATGCTGACTGGTCTCAATGTTACAGGGTCTTTTACCCCTATTAATCTTTCTAAATCTTTATTTAAATTGAAGAGTATTAGAAATGGGGGCTGGAAGGGTTACATTTCTCAATTTCATTCTTGCAAAAATAGTGTGGATGCTAGAGAATTTGCTGCTTTCTTGAATATGTGGCCTGATAGCTACCTCTTCTGTGGCAAAACCTATGATCCAAATAATAACTTTCTTAATCTAGCTACCATTATAGCAATGGATTCATCAGTCCCTTTGGGGAAATATTTGCTGGGTTCTCTTTATCACTTATTAGATCATGTATCTCAGCACTTGATGAAGAATAATTAGGTCCCTACCATTTCTAGCCCATGGTGGCTTCTTCAACTTTGGCTGAATTTGTATATGCATAAGCTCGTAGTTCAAGAGTTGGGCCCCATGAAGTTTCCTTCTCAGACTTATAAAGAAGAAAATGAAGATCAGCTATCTGAAGCAGAGAAACTTGGTCGATGTATATCTTTTGGTGAAGCTGCATCAGCCATTTGGATTAACAGATCTATCAGTCAATTTCTTAAACTTTTCTACAAGGGCCTTCCTCAGGATGCTGTGATATGGTTCCCATATGCAGACTGTGATGATTTTGAATGTCCCTCATCATTTAGATTTGATACCCCTGCTACAGATCCTGAAGCCAAGAATATCATAAATTGTCTGCTTAAACCTTGTATTCTTCTAATAGAAATTGTTCATGGCAGAGATAAGCCTCCAATTTTTTATGAATTCTATAATCCTTTAGTAGCTGCAAGACAATTTGGCTTTGGTCAGCTCCCCCCAAAACTGTATTTTGCTAATAAACTTAAACCTCGAGATGTTCTGAAGGATAAGATTGAATATAACAGAATTATTCAGTTTGAGCAACAGCTTCCACCTCTGACCATGAGTAGTTGGTCAAAAATATCATTCACCTCTACCGCCTTTACTCACTAGTGGCAAAGCTGGAAGGTGCATATATTTTTTGATGCCATGTCAGATTTATGCTCTGCCCTTGATCCTGACTATTCTGCTGAAGATGAGGTAATCTTCCGATTTTCTTACCACTTTTTATGTAACACTTCCATACTTATTTATCTTTATGATGCAGGATTCAATTCAGCTGGTGCCTCCTGTTGGTCCTGACAATCAGCCTATTCAATATGGACTATGGTGCCCAAATCCAGTGCTTGGATGGAATGCTCCTTCAGTAAGAGAAGTAATGAAAAGGAAGGCTACTGGAGACATTACATGTTCTTCTACCAGGCCACCTCCAAAGAGAACTTATAAGACTAGAGGGAGAAAGAATCAAATTCCTCCTCAAGTTCTTGAAGCTGGCCCTGAATCAAGCCCTCTTGACAAATTGACCATTATAGCAGCCGAGGTATCTTTTTATTCTTTCTATTTGGTTTATATCATTCCAATTGCTCAATTTTATCTTTTGGCGGGAGGAAGCTCAAGGCGAAACATCAAAGATCCCTCAGGATGATCTGCATTTGAGTGATTCATCTTTTGATGGTGATAATAATAATTCCAATCACTCTACACATTCTTCCCCAAGAACCACTGAAGATATTTCTCCTAGTGATAGCAATACTATTCTTGAAGAATTAGCCGATGTATTTCTTTTCTTTCTAAACAACTCTTTTTCTTTTGCAGAACCCCAAAATGCTAATCCATTGGCTGATGTTAGGAATTCTCCAATCTTCAGAACAATATATATATGAAATTTTCATACTTCTTATCTCTGAATTCCTTTATAGGTTCAAGCTTCGTCTTCAAATATCTCCTTTGGTGATCTTGTAAATGAAGAAGAAACTTCTTCTATTGCTCAGAATCCTTCAACACTAGTTTCTGATGATCTGATGAGTCAATTGGCAACTCTTCTTCCTTTGTTGAATATGGATACTTCAATTCTAGTATAGGATTCAAGCAGGATCAGAGATACTATACTCCTCTCATGAACATCTTGCCTTCATCTTTGAGGGATCTCAAACTAGTTTTGCATCAGGCTGCTTTCATGGACTTCTTCCATTTAACATATGAAGAGGCAAGGGAAAAACTTGCTCTTCGGGATTCTTGAGAGCATCTCCCAACTCAAGTGCAAGAATATAAGAACTCCCTCAAAGAACTTAAGCAATATATGGCCTCTCTGACTGCTGTTCCTATCCAACTTAAGGAGAAATTAGTAAATCTAAATGAAAGAAAGAAGAATCTCTTGGCCGAGCTTCATTCAGTTGAGACTTCAATTAAAGAGACAGAGGATCAATTAGCTAATATCCCCTTAGCCTTGGAATCCAAGAAGAAAGAAGTACTCAATCTAAAATCTTCTCTTGATCATGCAAAGCTTGAACTAAAAAAGGAAATTCCCGACACTGCCGATGAAGATAGGCAGACAATAGCCAATGTAGATCAAATTCATGTAAAAGCTTTTAATATGCTTAGATCTATATTGGCTTCATGATTTGTAAACTTGTTTGTGAAACTTGTAGCTTTTATGGTACTTTCTGCCGAAGTATAAACATGTTATCGGCATTGTTTCTCAGAATCTTTTCTTTTAAACATCTGCTGATATTGATTTACTGAGGTCCTGCTTCAAACATCACTTTATTTTTGATGTTTTTTGCACTAAAGGCAATACATATCGTATCGGCTCTTGCCCTGTTTTACAGGACTTGTATTTTTCTTCTATAGGCGATACATCTATATCGGCTGTCTTTACAAGCCAGAATGCATAGCAGTTCGGCTGACAAATTTGCTAAGTATACAATTCATAACAATCTAGGATTGCAAATGAACTAATACTATAAGCTACAGATCCAAACTTTTCAACTCCTTCTGCATTGGCTTTAAAATATTTTCTTTTAAGCTCATTGCCCTGATGGCCGATACAGAAGTCTTCTTAATCTTGATCAACAACCTTTTTTGAGCCGATGATCCTGATCGGCTATTGGTTTTTGTAACAATATCTGACAAAACCTCCTTCATGCACCCTACCAGAGAAACACTGAATCCCTTCAAAGTTCCAATCTGCAGGTCCAGCTAGTGCAACTCCAGTAGACACATCTCCTTGGACGACTTCTGTCCTAGCCCCAATCCATTGGGTCAAAGTCTGATGCATTGTTGAAGGAATGCAACAGTTAGCTTGAATCTAATCCCATCCAAGCAATAGACTATATGTCCCTGATGTATCAACCATAAAGAAAGTGGTTGGCAAACTCTTGCTTCTAATGGTCAACTCAACAGTGATAGCACCTTTGGTGTTGGATATGTTGCCACTGAAATTTGAAAGCTTCATATCTGTCTGACTCAAGTCTTCTTCAATCTTGCCAAGTTTTCTGAATGTAGTGCATGGCATAAGATTGACTAAAGCTCCTCCATCAACCAACATCTTCATCAATGGCTTACCATCAACAAGTCCCTTTAAGTACAATGCCTTCATGTGCAGATATTTTTGAGGCTTCATGAACATGGCTTTCTCAGCTTCATAGATCCATTGGCACACTCCATCATCTGAATCATCTGAGTTGCCATCATCACGCCCTTCTCCATAGGCACTGAACTTTGCAGGTAGCATAAAGATAGTAGCAATGGTAGCCGATACTTTTCCTTTACCTTTATCGGCTGTTTGTTTGGCTTGCCAGACTTGAGCCTTCCTCTTCTTTTCTTGTTTCTCATCATTCCTCAAGCACTGGACTCTTCTCTTCTGGCTTTTGGTCAACCCTCCTAGGCACCATTGACCCTCTTGCCAAACATGCTCTTCTTCTTCTTCTTCTTCATAATCAACTAGCTCTTGATCGGCAACTCTTTTGCCAGACTGATTATGAAATCTGCACTCATTATTTTTTATGCACCGACCCAAATGCTCATGGATAAATCGGCAGTTGGTTGTACCTTGCCTGTACTCCTGATACTGATTACTACATTCAGTACAATTATGGAGTGTAGGCAATTTCAAACATTTGTTTCAGCAATGTCTGAAGAAAGGGCAATGCCAATGGGACTGATTCTCTTCCTTGATCCTTCTTTCTTCTTCATGGTGGCATCTGTACTTTTCTTCTTCAAGCCACTGCTGATAATCTCTTTCTCAACAAAGCTGCTCTTTTATTTCTTGCGTTGCCACTTGTTCAATAGGATCCGAATAGTGGGACGCCTTCACTCACCAGCCTTAGAAGATTAAGGCTGATCTAATTGGTGCTTCCTCTTGAGCTCTTTATATTCTTCAGCTAATATCTGCTTCTCAGAATCAGCAGTACCAGCTTTCTTGGCTTTGTTAAAAGTAAGTATCTTGAATTTACCTGATGTGGCCACCATGTTGGTAGGAAATGGATGCCCATCTACCCACATGCTCTTCTCGATACCAATCCTTCCTTTGTTGATTGCCCTCTGAATATAATTTCTGAAGACCTTACAATCATTGATATTGTGAGTGGGAGAATTGTGGAACTTGCAATACTTCATATGCTTAAGTTCCTTGGCCGATGGAATCTTGTGGTTCCTTGTCAGCCTGATTTGACCCTTCTTCAGCAACAGGTCAAAGATCTCATTAGCTTTGTTGATGTCAAAGCTATATCCATTGCTTCCCTAGTTGTCTTTAGCCTTAGACTAGGGCATATTCTCTGTGCTGCACCAGGTCCACTCGACAGCAGCTACTTCATCTTCGCCACTCTCTTCTTCTGTTAGTCCCTCTAGAAGGTATGAATCATAGAAACCTTCAACTATTGCATCCTTCTAAGGTAGCTTACCATAACGATTGAAGCCAAACCTACTGTCCAGGCTAGCTATCTTCTTCGACAAAGCAGCCAAACTTGCATGGTCAGAGCCAACCCTTTCCCTAAGGACTAGCAATAATCTAGAGATAGCAATGTCCACCGGATCCTTATCAGATAGAACCAAAGAGTAGCACTGGTTCTTGATTTCTCTGAACCTCTGTAAGAAGCTCGATCCCAACTCATTGTATCCTTGTTTGAGAGCAAGGAGATTGACCATACCCTTCTCTATCATACCTAAATCAAAGTATTGATGGAACTTTATTTCTAGGTCTTCCCATATCATAATAGACTCATAAGGCAATGAAGCAAACCATGAGAAAGCTGCTCCAGACAATGACAGAGGAAAGAACCAAACTCTGAACATCGGTTCATCAATCAATTCGCCCAACTGGATTAAGTATTGACTTATGTGTTCCATAGTTGAGGTCTCACCATTGCCAGTAAACTTGGTGAATGCTGGCATCTTGTACTTCGGAGGCAAAGTCAGCTGATCGTATGATTCCAGATATGGCTTTCTGTAGGTAAGAGTTGAGTTCTTCGGCTTGATGCCAAACTGCCTCTGAACCATATCGGCAACTTGCCCCATGAGTTGATCAATAGGTGGGGACTGAAAACTCTATTTTCTAGGATTTAGGTACTGTTGCTGAAGCTGTTGCTATCCACCAGAGTATTGATTGGAAGCATAATACTCTGAATCATAATGATAGCTAAGAGGTAACCTTCCTCCTGGCAGTAGCTTCCCCTGGTAAGATAGAGCACCAGGTTCCTTGATGATCTTCCTTCCGTAGCAAATATTTTTTGTAGCCGATGGATATCCTCCATAACTATTCTGAACAAATCTAGTCGACTGTTGCCCCCTATGCTGATGGTGCACGGCTTGCTGCATTCTTGGTGGTTGCTGTTGATGCTGCACAGGCTGCTGAGGTTGTTGCACAGTACTAGCTGCATCACCACTAGCTTCATTACCAGTTGCACCCATTGTTGCACCTTGTTGACTGGTTTGAGGAGCCAAATCATCAGGTCTTCTTTGCTTCTCATTTTGAACATAAGCTCCTCTAGCAAACGATCCAGCAATAAATCCAGCCTCTATGAGTGCGTTACCCAAGATGTTGACAAATACACTATTTTGGTTGGTCAGGGTCTCACTCATAGCTTTGACAATGGTCTGATGCATGTGAGTGTGTCCCAACTTGATAGTTGGATCAACATCTCCTTCCATCAGAACTCTAGAGAATAAAACTCTTTGCACTATTCATCCCCCACGTATCTTGGAATAGGACATCAGACACTTTTGCTTGTATTGTTCAACACAGGTGTCCAATGTCTTCTTAGCGGTTTCATCAAGTCTGCCTTCGTGACGTCGATCGGATCATAGTGGTCAGCCATGATGTGATTGTGATGAGTCCCACCGGGCGTGTCAAAAATGTTTTGACATGTGAATGCCGTGCCAACACACCGATGTGAGGCCCGGCGAGAACCGTAGAGCAGCAGGAAGCTCCGAGATTCCCAAGATCTCGTGGCAATGCTGAATCACCGAGAAGCATGCCAGCCAATTTGACCTATAATTGACGAGGAGATAAACGAGATCAAATTATGAAACCTGCCGGTGTGATTCCAGACAGTTCTAGGATGTGTGGCCAAACTGTAGCCGATGAATAATGAAACTAACTAGAGAGTTAGCTCCATGCAATGTAATTATCAAAGGGATAAAGATGTAAACGGAACAGGCTATAAAGATGCATAATTCTTAGTATATTTTTTTAGTCGATCATGTTTAACCAGTATCAATTATAAACAGATAGCATGCAAGCAGCGATATCAAATAGATGGATCTAGCCAATAACCGATACAAAGCATACTATTCGTGTAGGCATAACTAGATCAGCTAGATAGTCGATACATGGTCCATGAAGCAGGAATAAAACATGTTCTAAAAGTAAATAAGCAAATTGATTAATCTAAGACTGGTCTAACTAGCCAGCGGTCTTAGATCAATTTTCAGAAACTTATCTAATTCTACGACACTTTTAAACCCATAGATTAGATAGAGATTGGCCGATAGAAGCATGATTCAAGAATATGAATAGATCTAAACATGATAATTACTTGAATTTAACAAGAAAAGGCCAAATCTACTAATCTTAGACCGAGCAATGATATTGTTACAATAAATAAATCATTAAAACAAACAATATCTGTAACTTAATAAATCTACTAGCTTGCCAAAGCTAACAGAGCCAATAACTAGATCAATCACATAGATTCAGAGATCGGACAAGCTATTGCAGCCTGAACTGATGAGATAGATCAAAAGATAACTTGTAGTAATAATTAGACAAGCAGGAAGCTGCTCTCCATGGACAATCGTCAACCTATCTAACGTTCTTGCTGCAATACACACAAATAAGCAGGTAGCCACTCTCCACGGACAATCGTCAACCTACTTGTGAATATTACGGAGTTTTGACAATACTTACTAGCAAATAGGAAACCTCTCTCCACAGACAATCACAGCCTACCAAAGGTCTCGTCGAATCTACATTATGTTACTCCTACTTCTACTCCTAAGGGGTTTACGGCGTGATAGTCGGTTTTGTGTATTGATCGTGATGATGAATATTACAATGGCCGGGGCTTTATATTTATAGCCTGGGCAAATAAGAGTTCTGATAAGAAATGACTAAGAACTAGCAAAACTATGAAAAATAGATAACTTGGACTCCAATCTTTCCCTTTTCATGAGCCAAGAGTTATATCACTTTTATCAACAACTTAGTCTATATGATTCCTATAAGTTTTTACCCATGAGCATGAACAATAGTAGGAACTATACTTCATGTCACTATTTCTCTTTAATATGTCATGAACCAAGTCACTTTTTATTTTGAAAACACACTTCATCTTTTTATTATCAAAATTTATTTCAATTAATAAGCAAAGATAAAGAAATGAATAGGCCGAGAGGAAGAGGAGTTGGCAAACCAGACAGTGAAGATGTCGACATATGGAAGCTGCCTGGTGGGCCTAGGGCTCCATGTAGGGGTCGGGTGACCCCACCTGGAGGAGCCTGGCACTGTTACTTGACTCTGCATCCTCCGAGAACATGGGTCGGGCGACCCCATTATTTCGCCAATTTTCGGTGCCGTGACGTGCCAAGGTATGTGGAGCACTGTGCCATGTTCAGGGTTGTTCAGAGACAGAGTTGGAGGATCGGCCGATCCCCCCACACTTGAAATTTTCGTACTGCAGAATTCAAATAGAGAGAGACCATCAAGTGCAGATGTCCTACTGGTGGCAATACACCAGCAGGACTAAAAACAACTCTATTAATTCAAATTTAAATGGGTTGGGTGTATTAACCCCTATACCCTCACGGCTATCTTTGGGTCACGTCTCTAGAGGCCCATGACGATAAGCTCGAAGCCCGAAGGACGCCTACAACGTGGTCGGCGGAACTGCTCGGGCCCAAGAAGGCGCCTTGCCGTGCAAGGCAGTCTAGATAATAGGAAACCTGTATCTTTCCTGGATATGTGTGTTTGTAATTATTCTATATCAAAAACCTATGAGCTGTAATCCTGTCTTCCGGACTATATAAGGTGGATAGGATCCACCCCATAGGATAGAACTCAATAGATCTTGACATCTTGTACTCTCAAGGCAATACAATCCATAAAGACACAGGACGTAGGGTATTACGCATCTCGCGGCCCGAACCTGG
>DXKC01057471.1:0-10916 GCA_031170775.1 Cymbopogon citratus
GATTAGTAGTGGAGCAAGGCTGAGCTACTTGGAGGGCTTGTCTCCTAGGAAGAAGTGCTACACTCTTGGTAATATACTATGAAGAGTTCTTTCTTGCTCATGCCTTTTACTACTTTACTCTTACTTGCATATGAACTAGAGTATAGTCTTGAGCCTAGAATATTTGATGAGTATGAACTAGACCATAGTTTATATGAGAATATTCTACCTTGCTCATACTTGTTCTTCATTGTTCATATGATTTACATACTTAGAGATTATGATAGAGAGGGGGTGATGGCTCGTCGTTCTTTCGGGTTTGCCTATGTTCTAGCTCGTCCATCTGTAGGGTGGGAGTCCTGGGGGGACATAGGTAGTTCCTTAGTATGTGGACGTGGTGTCCGGATATGAGGGAGCCTTCGGTTATGACGGCATGCCACGGTTGAGGGGTAGGCGGCAGGGAGTGACCTAGTCCTGTCCGTCCTTCGTGGGGGATTACGTCCGCATGTTGTGTAGGAGTCTAAAGGTCTCTATCGGCTGTGAGTTCAGCTGCCGGGATTCTCCCTATCACCTTTGATCTAGAGTAGTCCCTTAACCTGTAAATCATGTGACACTAACTATTCATTGCAAGTGTATAAGTAGTATACTGCTCCACTTAGGATTATTCGTTTATTCTTTGTTTTACCTTTATTCCTTTAGGTTGCTCTATGTGTGTCTACTATCTTCATACCATATATTATCTTACCCCTGTATAGCATCGGGCCGTAATTCGATGATATGAAGTCAATCACATATATGCTAAGCACATTTGTACCCCACCTTCTTTCGGGAAATATAAATAACGATACCCTAAAAGACTTCCGGGTGAAATGCTACAATGATAGATCCGTACGCTTGCAGATATTAACTTTAAAAGGATGTGATCTATCACCAAGGCAATACTTACATCGTTGCTAGAGAACTAATTCTAGTAGCGATGCTAAGGTCTGCCAACAAGCATTTCTGGCGCCATTGCTGAGGATGGTTCTAAACAGCCAAACTTAGTAGTGACGTTAAGAAATGCCAACAGTAAATATTAAAGTCAATGATTAGTTAGGTCCGTATTTTCAGACAAAGAAAGACTTGAGGCAAGGTAACCACATATCTCTCATACTATTTAATATAGTTGTGGACATGCTGGCCATACTTATTGCACGCGCTAGGAAAGCGGGACAAATTGAAGGGGTTGTTCCCCATTTAGTACAAGATGGCTTATCAATTCTTTAGTATGCGGATGACAGAGTGAACTTCATGAGTCATGATGTTGAGAAAGCAGTCAATATGAAATTGCTGCTAAGCACTTTTGAGTAACTATTTGGCTTAAAAATAAATTTCCACAAAAGTGAAGTCTTTTATTTTGAACAAGTTAAAGATCATAAAGAGTTTGATTCGCAGCTATTTGGTTGTCATTGGTAAATTCCTGTTTCGTTATTTGGGACTACCTATGCATTTTAGGAAATTGTATAATAAAGATTGGAAGAATATAGAAGAGAGACTAGAAAAAAGACTTAGTGGGTGGAAAGAAAAATTCCTGATAGTTGGGGGCGGCTGATCCTTATAAACTCGGTACTGTCTAGTTTACCGACGTTTATGATGTCGTTCTTCGAATTACCGAAAAAGTCTTAGAAAAAATTGATTGCTTTAGGTCTCGTTTTTATTGGCAGAATGATCATCATAAAAGAAAATACATGCTTGCTAAATGGGAAGTTATGTGCCAACCCAAAGATCAAGGGGGCTTGGCATTCAAAACTTAGAAATTCAGAATAAATGTTTGTTGAGTAAGTGGTTATTCAAATTGTTCAATGAGGATGGTATGTGGCAACAACTGTTAAGAAATAAATATATTAAAGATAGGACCATTAGAAGTTGTATTAAGAAACCGACAGATTCTCATTTTTGGAAGAGTCTAATAAATATAAAAGATTCATTTATAGAGTTATTGGGTCATTTTAAAGTTAATGATAGAACGCAAATAAGATTTTGGGAGAATACTTAGCTTGGGAACAAACCCCTCAAGAAGAGATTTTCGACGTCGTTTAACATTGCAAGAAGAAAACAAGATATGGTTGCTAAAGTATTAGGGTCACCTTTACTAAATATTTCTTTTTGAAGAAATTTGGTGGGTTAAAACTTAATAAATTGGAACCGTATTGTCGCCTCTTTACAGCAGGTTAATCTATCTCAGGAATATTTTCAGTCAAGTCTATATATATATGCTGTACTAATTAACAATAGAGTGAGAGTGTCATAGGATATTTGGCAAGCAAAATTACCCATGAAAATTAAAATCTTCATGTGGTATCTAAAGAGAGGTGTGATCCTAACCAAGAATAATTTGGCTAGACGTAATTGGCAGGGGGATAAATGTTGTTGCTTCTGTCAATTTACTGAGTCCGTTCAACACCTTTTTTTATTGTTTTTATGTCAAATTTTTGTGGCGTTCTATACATATATTTTTTGGTATTGCACGTCCTTTGAATTTGGCTGACTTGTTCTAGAATTGGTCTAAATTGGGAACTAAAAAGTATATTCATTGTTATTAACAGCAGCGGCTGCACTTTTGTGGACAATTTGGCTGAAAGGAATGAGGTGATTTTTGATAAATATAGACCAAAATCTCTTTTACAAGTACTATTCTGAGGAACGCACTGGCTACGTCAGTGGGCAAGCTTGCAACGGCATGACGATCTTAAGAATCAGCTCATCTCTGCGGCTCAACATCTGAAGACGTCCGCCTTAGATTTCTTCGGTTTCATTAGATGGTTTTCGCAAAGACACCGGTTATGTTTAGTTAGAAACCGTTTTTCTTTCCAATTGTGTGTGCGGTTGTAAGTTTTATACAACCAAGCTTTATGTCTGAGTTTGAAGTCTATAATAATAGGCCTGATTCTATCTTTGATAGATGAAGCCGGATACCCTGTTTACTTTATTAAAAAAAAAAGGAAATCAAGTAGGCGGCTGGACTATTATGGGTGGAACAGGAGCGTTTACTTCCGCGCAGCGTACAGTCACCACCCATACTGTATGATACAAGACACTGGGTTCTCAAATATCAAGGAGATTCGTATTGATGCACGGCGCTTCCTTAACTGCAGCTGTGGATTTGTCCGTATACTATTTCTTGTGTGCCAATCATGTCTATGATATCATGATTGATCATGATTATTTCTACATGTACATTTTTGGAAAACTTTAATTCGTGGATGTATTGTCATAAATCAACAGTAGGAATAAATCCTTAATTTTTGCCTCAAGCACTGTGATTGAGTTGTGCGCTTGTATGGTCAAACAAATTAGAATGTTAACCACTAAGGATTAGGATATCAATGCCATGGGTGTTGCCATGGGATTCGCGTAGATTACCACTGCACATCTACGGTTTTTACGAGAAGGGATGCACGGGAAGAAATTGTTTGATGTGGCTTTATAAGACAGTAGTGGGACAATGGTGCGGCCTATTGGATGACATATGGCACAAGGAGGTAGAGGTGCTAGAGAATTACACCAGTGGGGATTATCTATACCTACTGATAAAACAAACAAATTTCAGTCTGCCCAAAAATTTATCCACCCATCTGTTCGCCCGCCCCCCGCCCCATACTGATCCGCCTAATCATATTCCTATCTCAAATAGGAAATCACCACCACTGCCCGTTACCGCGTTAAAATTTCAGTCTGCCTCGTAGCCTCCTAAAATTCTGTCGGCCTCTCTACACCGATTCCATCTCTGCTATGGCTAGCGAAGTCCTGCATACTTCAGCAAGGTTAAGAGACCAAATCGAAATTCATTTCAGCCTCGGCTCGCGATGCCCTGCGTGGTTAAGAAACCAAACCGAGAAAGAATAAAATTACCAAACACAAATCAAACTAACTCTAGAAAGAAACAGCTTATAAAATCAAATCACCAAAAATCAATTCCTTCGTCCACACGAATCGATCGAGAAGGAAATCAGAAAGAATTGCATCGATAAAAATCAGACCTGGTCGCGCCTACAAGCCCCCAGGACGTCAGCGACGCTGCTGGACAGGTTTGCCTGCGCCGCTGTCTCTACACTCCCCGGCCTGGGCGCTCACGCCATCACCTCCCACCTCGGGCGCGGCTAGGTGCGCCTCCACGGACTCCGCGTGGCCAGGCCAGGCTTGTTTTGCCATGCCGCCCATGCGCTCCTGCCATCGTAAGCCTCGCCCTCGCGCGTCACCACGCTGTCTCCACTTGCTGCACCACCGCAGACACCGTCGCTGCACGGCCTCGGCATGTCGCGAAGCAGTGCGTGCGCACCGCTGCTCCATGCGTGCATGAAGAGAAGCAGGGCATACACCACCGCTGCTCCATGTATGCGTCAAGAGAGCGAGAGGACAGGATTTGAGAAGACAGGGAGACGAAGACAGGAAAGTGCCGCCGTCACGAGAGAATAAAATGGAGAGTGGAGGAGTGACGCCCTTTATATATGTTAGCTTCTTGTGATCCAACGGTGGTGGTTCATCAAGACACGATCTGACGCTAGCGAATGAATGGGCCGCTTCGTTCCGGCCCAATTGGACTGGAACACAAATGGAACACAAGTGCGTATTGGCACTTTGCAGAACTGGAGCACAATTGTGTGTTTGCATGAGAAAAAGGAGGCAGCCGTGGCACAAACAGAAAAGAAACGGATGACCAAGGAAAGAAATGGAAAGATCACGACATGTTTGCGATAACGAAGAAAATGCAAACCTACTATATAAATTTGACTACTTGCTTCGTGGACTTGATGTGCCAACGAGTGAATAATAATTTGGAGTATTGATAATGCTGTAAATCATAATAGGTGGACATAGTGATCTTTTGGATTTTTTAATTTCATTAATTTGGTAATTGTAATTTTGTTTAATATATATGTTTATTCATGAATAATTAATAAAAATCAATAAAATACTAAAATTCTCATCTTAAAATGACAGGAAGAACAAAATTTAATTCAAAAAAATAATTTTTACCCTAGCAACGCACGGCATTTTTGCTAGTAAAGAACTTAAAGGAGTAGTTTGGTTTTCTGCAGTAGGAGAATAGTTCTGGAAAACTATCTTTTAGCAGTTGGTTTGGATGTTGATCTCCCCAGTAGTCTGCCCAAAATTGTATGCAATCTCCTTTGTTTGGATTGAATCTGCTGATCAGCTGAAAGTCAGTGTAGAGGGCTAGCACTTCTTTCCACCAAAAAGAACCTATTGGGCTTCTTGCCTGTGGTGGAGTCTGCACATTTGCATACAGTTTTTCCCAAGTGAGTCTTACCCAAGGAATGTCAGACTTCTTGAGGAATTTATCCAGAAATTTCATCAGCAACACATTATTTTGGGTCTTTAAATCAATTATGCCAAGTCCCCCTTCATCTTTGGGTCTGCAAGCTGACTCCCATGCAACTAAACATGTACCTTTCCTGTTAATGTCTCCTTTGCTCCATAGGCAGTGTTTTCTATAGATATCTATTTGCTTGATCACCTTTGGAGGTAGTTTGAGACTGCACATATAAAAGGTAGGCAAAGCAGAAAAGACAAAATTCACCAAAATGAGTCTACCATGGTAAGAGAGGAATCTACTTACCCCAGCAAGCCTTCTTTCAATTTTGTTCATTAGAGGTGAAAATCACTGACAGAAGGTTTGGTAGTGCCCAGTGGGAGACCTAGGTAGGTGAAAGGCATTGAACCAACAGAACACCCAAAAGTATTGGCTAGGTGAATGGCTCTTTCAGCAGACATGTTGATGGGTACCAAAAAGGATTTGTTGAAATTCACTTTTAACCCAGTGGAGTTTGAGAATGGTCTGAGAATTCCTTTCAAATTAAACAAGGTCACTACATCACCGAGTAAAATCAATAAGGTATCATCAGCATACTGTACAATGGGATAGTCCCCCCCAAAGCTATCAGATAGTGGGTGTTTGATTATGCCCTGAAGCCAAGCTCTGTTGACTATAGTCTGAAGGAGATCAGCTGCTAAGACAAACAGTAGGGGTGAGAGTGGGTCTCCTGTCTTACACCTCTCAAGCACTTGAAAGATTTCCCTACTGTGCCATTAAGAATTACTAAGGAGGTTCCAGTACCCAACAGATTTTAAATCCAGAGTATCCATTGATCTGAGAATCCTTTTGCTTTGAGAATGGCCACGATAGTCTTGTGTTCTAATTTGTCAAAGGCTTTTTCAAAGTCTATCTTGAGGATGACCACTTCTCTCCTGGACTTGTGGCAGAGATGAAGGAATTGAAATGCCCAGGCTAGACAGTCTTGTATAGTTCTACCTCTTATGAAGCCATATTGGTTTTTGTGTACTAGCTCAAGAATACTTGACTGCAGTCTGGTAGACAGAACCTTGGTGATACTCTTGAGGGAGTAATTGAGCAGTGAAATTGGCCTATAGTCATCTACAGACTCTGGATTGCTTTTCTTGGGCATAAGAGTTATGATGGAGCTGTTGATGCTGCTAAGATCCAGATTATGGGTGCAAAAGTCATTAAATAATCTGATGAAGTCCTCTTTTATAATATTCCAGCACTTCTTGATGAATAGACCATTGAACCCATCAGGTCCTGGAGCATGATCATTGGGCAAAGCTTTAATGACCATATCAATCTCCCTCTGACTGAAATCACCATCAAGGTGATCCAAGTTAATTGGAGTTATAATGCTGCTTAGATCATAGGCTATTCCTTGGAATTCTGTACATCCTAGCCTTTGCTTGAAGGCTTCCCACAACATGTTTGCTTTTTGCTCATGATCAGTTATTATTGTGCCTTGATTATCTCTTAGGGATACAATGTAATTCCTCTTGTGAGATATAGAAGCCATAGTATGAAAAAAACTTGAATTTTCATCACCCAAGGTAACCCATCTCATTGTGTTTCTTTGCTGCCAGTAAACTCTTTTTTCTTCTAGAGTGTGAGCCAGATGGTCTTTAACCAGGGTCCTAAAATTGTTTTCATAGTAGGAGAGGGGCCTTTGCTCCTCCAGGCCATCCATCAAAGAAAGAACCCAGTTGCAGTTGTATATTATTCTACTCAGATTTGAAAAGTTTCTGCTCCATGTCTTGAGTCCATGTCTAACCTGTTTAAGTTTGGCACATAGGTTCTTGGCTGCATTACTAAAAACTAGTGAGTTGTTCCAATGCAAGGTGACAGTGTCAAAGAATCCAGGTTTATGAATCCAATAATTCTCAAATCTGAAAATGTTAGCCTTTGGGATGCTAGAGCCAATGTGTATCACATAAGGGATATGATCTGAAATGGGTTTTGACAAAGATTGAACCTGTGTTGCAGGGAATGACAGATACCATCCTGATGAAGTGAACACCCAATCCAGTTTTTCTAGTAATGGATCCTGCTGCATATTACTCCAGGTGAATTCTTTTCCATTGAATGGCATCTCTAGAAGATCTAAATCTTCAATTAGTTCGTTAACATGTACATTTCCTCCAGATCACCCCCTGGTTTATTCCTGTTTTTAGGTCCTCTGATCAGGTTGAAGTCTCCTGCTAGCATCCAGTCCAAAATCATTAGTATTAAAATTCCTGAGCCAAAAAATGAAGTTAGGTTTTAGTTCAGCATGGGCAGGTCCATAAATGTTGGAGACATGAAAGGTTCTATTGTCCAGCCTGCAAAAAAATTTAATAGTTACTGCAAAGCTGTTATGGTCTATCAAAGTTCCCTCAAGGATTGAACTATCCCAGATTATGATTAAGCCACCAGAGGCTCCATTGGAAGGAGAGAAGGCAAACTGATCAAGGTATCTAGGACAGAATTTTTTGATGTAGAAATGGTCAAACTGCTCCCTTTTGGTTTCTTGCAGACATACAATTTGACAAGCACTCTCAAAAATTTTTTCTCGTATGGCATCCCATTTATCCTAGGAATTAATCCCTCTAACAGTCCAGCACAAAATCTTGATGCTTCTGTTGTTACTCATTGGGAGACTTATGTTTTTGTTGTAACCAAAATTCAGTCATCCACATGCTGAATTCATAAAACCAGATGAGCAAGAGCAGGAAGCAAACACAGATCACATACTGATGGCACTCACAGAACACATACAGAGAATACTCACAACCACTTAAATTTAACTGATTGGAAAGGTAGCAAGGTTCACAAACTGACTCAAATACTAAGCTCCTGATGGTGCAATAGCACCAGATACATCAATACAACTTTTTATTCCTCCAGTACATGCACTAGGAATTGGAGCTAGTAGAAAGCAAAAGACTAAAACCACGAGCTGTCAAGAGGACCAGCTCCCAAAACCAACTGTAGAGGACTCTATTCATCAATATTATCATCTTTTAGGATAGCAACCGAGGCACTCTCAGGCTGAATCTGCAGGAAGTCACGAGCAATACTACCAAGGACTGGAGGTGGTAGATGGGGTATTTCCACATTGCTTGAACCTAGAGGTATCATGGCAAGGGGCACTGGGGAGAGGACCTTGCCAAAGAGTGCACCCCGACCCTTCTTTGTCTTCTTGGAGCTTCCAGCAGCCTTGTTCTCACCAGCTTTCTTGGCACTTTCCTTGCTCTTGAAGCCCTGCCTCTTGTCAGACAACCTCTTGCTCCTGCAAAAACTATCCTCCAGTTGCTCTCGAACTATGACATGCTTCTTTTTGGTTGGAGTGGCAAAAATGGCTAGTGTAGTATCCAGTATCTCCATCTCCACATCCTCTGAGCTCTTCTCATCTTCAGCATCTTCTTCCATAGTGTTGTCCAGCACAGGCTCCTCCTCCTCTTCATCTTCTTTGCCACCTTCAAGCAGAATCCCCTCCAGTGCAAGCTTCTCCATAGCATTATCACCAAGCTGGGGATAGGATATGAAGGCTAGATGTATGAGAAGTCTTATATCATTAAAATAAGAGGGAATCTGAATGTCCATAGGAATGTCAATCAAAGATAGAGAACCAAATGAACTAAGAGGAGGAGAACCATTTATGAAATTTAGTACCTGACGAATCAGTGAAGGAATCATAGGGATCAGAGGGTCTTTTGGTTCAGTAGGTGCGGAGGGGCCAATGATAACCGACTTGAGAGTCTTGGGCTTGATCATGGGACTAAAAATAGTGAATTTCTCCAGAGCCATTGGCAGTTTACCCTTGTTCTGAATGCTGACACTCTAAATTGGGGAGGGGGTCTCTACATCACTGCTATCATCGAGCCTGATGATCAGGTTACCATCCTTGGGAGCAGTCTGCTGCAACCATCTACCACGGCTACCTTCAGGTGGTGCAGCCAACCCAGCTGATCCAACAGTGGCCGTTGGGGTTGAAGTGTTGGAACCAGTTAGATGAGGCCCATTCCAACGAGGTGCTGGGGGTGGCACTAGGTGGAGTGGCCCCATGGTGACGAAGCCTTCTTCTCCTCTGGGCCTTCCAGTATTCTTGAGCTTCAGAACGAAACAAGTGGCAGTCCAAGAGCGTCCTTCATCTAACAGCCTTGCATTGACCTTAATCAAACTGGGAATTTTGGCAGAATCATTCAGATACACCTTAGCCACTATCACACCAGCAGACTCTGTCTCATGCTAGCAAACCAAAATACTGAACCCAGCAACAGCCTTAGCTACCAACACACCACACTTCAGGTCCTCAGGGTAAGCTAACAGCAAGAGCCAAACTTCTCTATCTAGGTTGAAGGATCTAGCATTGTCTGCTTCATCATGTTTGCATAGAGACAGTGTGTAATCACCAAAACCAAAAATAGGACCAAGGAACTTCTCCCTCTATAAAGCAGAGCTGAATCTCACATACGCATCTCCAAGAGGGCAAGGAAAGATTTCATCCACTCGAACCTGATGCATCTCTTCGAAGTAGGTGCCTAGCGTGATGGAGAGGTTGCCAAAATCATCCTTATGCACTGGGGGTTGCATCTTCACGATCGCCAGGTTCTCGTTCTTCAGCGTGTAGTAGCCGGTGACGAATGCTTCATGACAGAGAAGAGGATTCGGCACCGGATTGTCAGCGAGCACCCAACCTTCAGGCATGAATGGGCGAGGGTCGACCTCCTAGTTTGCCATCTCCCCGGAGCTCGATGACTCAAATGGTGGCACTGTGGATGATGGGTGTGGGGGGAAGGAACGGAGGCCGCAGGTATTTATTGATAGGCCACCTGCCTCTCTGACTTCCTTAGAAATGGGCCGCGAATCTCGGGCTGGGTGGGCTATAAAATGGCAGGAGGACATTTCATTGCCAACCTTGTCCCCTGAATGATCTATTTCCAAAATCTTCTTCTTTTTCCAAATCTGTTGCTTCCTTTTGGTCACTGGGCCACGAGCTGGCCCACTACCCAATCCAGAACAGGCTGGTTTCAAATTTGAAGTCGCCCTGTTGGTGTTAGCGTGTGTGTCGCCGCTAATCATGCTACTGCACCACTGGATCTTGGGAATCCAGTGAAGAACACGGGCGGCCACTAAATGATTTCGGGACTTTGGCAGCACAAGCCGATCATCCACAATAGTCAAAGATTTAGCTTTTGGATTCAAGGACGTCCGAAAGTGATCGGTGGGGTAGCTCAGATGTTTGAAAACCGATTTCCTGGGATTAGGTAAGGATGTGGCTGATCTTTTGGGGGCTGGACGAGTACGAAATGCATCAGCATAGGTTTTCTTAGACCCAACAGTAGTCCATTCTGCTTCTTGCTCCTGACACCAGAGAGCATACTCACGATGCCAGTTGGGAGCGCCATTTCTCCAGAGAAAAAGAACAAAGCAAAATGCTTGCAGGAATAAGATTTGAGTTTATGGATCAAGAAACCCACTTCCATGCAAGAAACTTTGAAACTAAACATCCAGCTGGAAAGATGATGCACATCAAACTGTTTTGCCTCCCCTCCAATCGAGGCTTGCAAGAGAAGGCTGACCGAATCCTCATTCAAACGAATTGCAGAACGCCCAA
>DXKC01057482.1:0-18611 GCA_031170775.1 Cymbopogon citratus
GAGAGAGACCACCAGAGGGACACTACTACTACTAATAGAATGAGAGAGTGAAGCTTTGTGTAGAGTGTGTAGGTGTGTAGAGTGTGTGTTACAAATGAGGGAGTAAGAGGGTATTTATAGGCGGGTGATGAAGTAGGGGCTACTCCAATGCCACCTCATCAATCCGCGTGATGTAGAATGGCCACCATAGGATCAAACCGTCATTGAACCAGCAGCCAGGATGCTCCAAGTGCATGCAACCGACCTGTGTAGGTCGGTGGTGAAGTCCCCCACGTGCTAGAGTCAAAAACCGGACAAGAACTGGATCCAAAGTGCCTGAATCGGGGCCAAACCGGTCGCTGGTCACTGTTCTGTAGTTAACTGGAGAGAAAATAGGCTCCTGGCCGGTTGAACCGGGCCTAAACCGGCCGAACCGGTTGGCTCTCCCACGCCCAAACACGTACACTGCACCACCGCCTTTAGCCACCAACCGCGTTGCGCCACCTGTCCATGGTCCGTACGGCAAAGCGGCCTCCCGCCCGCTCCCGCACTGCCCCATGCGGATGTGCGCGCGTGTGGCCTTGGGTTGCCACGTGGCACCGCCTGATTGGCCGCCCGGGTCGCCTGTCCTCCTCTAGCCGGCAGCGCCTGCGTGCGTGGGGGGGGGGCAGAGCAGACCCACCTGGCCCGCGCGTCAGCGCTTATCTGCTGGCTGACGCTGACAGGTGGGGCCTGCGGGTCCCACCTTAATTCTTTATTTTTATATTTTCATCTGGAATTAATATCCTTTTGCTCCGAGCTCCAAACATAGCAAATAATATATCCATTTCGATCAGCGCTACAAGAGCATTGCAATGGTGTGGTCCAATTCTTCATCTGAGATACTTGTATATGGTGATAATTTGAAATCCCTGCAATCACATGTGATGACAACAAAACTCATAGAATCTGTTAGTTTTAAACCCTATAACTATCACGTGTGATCCATTTCATGTTGTTTTATGCAATAATTGATAGCTATAAATGGGGTTTATCGACCGTCAACAGCCTTGCAAATGTATGATGCAGGATAGGTGACATTTCACTGGACCATCACCAATAGTTAACCAAGATGTATTTTTGCTTATCCATGACTAAATCAGAACATCACATAAAGCCAAAATTCTTGTAGTGAAGCCCAAGGGTAGGCAGGGCCTAATCCTTGGCAGTCGGGAGGCCTCTGGGTACTGCGGCTCCGGTCAACCCCGCAACTTTACCCGAATAGATTATCTGGTGACCTAAAGCTCACTTTAGCGGGTGAGTGTGGTTTGTGTGAGGAATACCCCCTCAGCTGAGTGGTAATCGATTCGAATCGCCATCATTCCTAGACAGTAAACAACTTGACTGAGCTACTCCATCATAGTAATCTACTTGAACAGTAAAGTGATGGTTATGTTGATGAGGTTGATTGTGATCAACCTGGAAATAGTTACTATTATTGATGTACTACTTTATTAATGAATGATTAGTGCAGGTGCAAAACCTAGTATGGTGAGGTAACTACTTAAAAACAATGGAAACATTTTGGGTAATAACTTGATTTACTTAAGCTTGCCATGGGGAAAAGGGATGGGAGTCAGCTACCCCACATAAAGCCTGGCATACTCCTTAGAGTCATATTATTTTTGGTTTAAGACGGGTAAGTCTAGCTGAGTACTTTCTCGTACTCAGGGTTCTATTCCCAATGTTGTTGCAGATGGGGAGATGTACTACGGCTACTGCAAGTACTGTCTCTATCCTGCCATGGGTGATGAGTAGACCATATGGGCATGGTCCTTCTGGCGGTCTCATTTGTTGCTTTTGTTGGAGTGACCTGGACTTGGCACTATATTATTAGGATGTGTGTGTGAACCTATGAACTATTTGGCTTTCGCTACTATTCAAACTTGGTTTGTAATATTTAAATTTGAACTCCGATGTTATAAGACTATTTGTTTAATCTGTGATGTATGGACTATATCTGTTGAACTCTGTACGATCTTGGCTCATGTTGTTGAAAGTTTGAAATCCTTCGAGATTTCACGGACTACCGGGTTTATCGGAGGTTAAGTACAGTGATTAGTTGCTTCGGTAGTTAATTTCTTTACTTAATCTTATATAAATTGGGCGATTCTGTTACAGCTAGCATCGGAATAAGGTTCAACATGATACTGTTCATATGTCTAATAAAAAGTTAATGAATTGATTTAAAATCAATTAGAACTAATCACTAGTTATATGTAGGCAATTAAACCATGGTGTTTAAATATTAGAAGTGTGCTAATGGTCATTCCTTATGTCCAACTAGGAAAAGTTAGGTGGCTATTAAAGTACTAACTTGGGTTTGCATTATATTTTACTTTCTGTTGTCCATGCGGCATGGAATTGTATGGATGCCATTCACTTGAGTGGTAATGTATGGATCAATTTTTACCGCTACGCCATGGTGAGTGTGAGCTGTGAGAGCATGATCGGACAACCACCAGTATCGGGAAATGCTTATTGGTACTGGATTATTCACATGTTACACACATGTTTATATGAAGGTCCACATGTGTGGGTGTTTCCGTCTGTTATGGCGATGTCGTCAATGGGACGATGATTTGGGTAGCGTGCACCTACATGTATGTATGTCTGGGGATGTACATAGATGGAGGGGTGTGATAATCGGTGTTTTGATCTTATTTGTAAGGTGCTGAATTTTTTCATCGATCTCGCATGGGCACATGTGGGTTGGGCTGAAATGAATTTTCTGTAGGTACCCTAACTACGCTATCGAATAGATCGCATAGTTATAGATTATGAGAGAACGATGTTATGCCACCGTGTCGAACGTTAGATTTCTTTTAGTAGATTGAGAACGTATGTAACATGCATGCATCATGGTTAAATTATTGTTCTCATTCATAGCATTTCCTTTTCTTATAATTGTACTTATCTTTTATGTAAAGTTCCACTTAAAAAATTGTGCTCACGGGGTTAAAAATTTATTAACAGATGGCTCGTCTAAAGCGCACTGCACGCAAGTCCATTGGAGGTTGTGTTCCCCGAGGTCCTTTGTCCAAGCCCAAGGGCAAGGGAACCATGAGCATGGGTGCCTACTCAGCTTTGGAGGATGCTGACAGCTGTAGGGTATCCAGCCAACAGGAAGCCCATGTACCACTACCAGGGCGTGAGGATGATCAAGAAGGTGTATGTGTACTCCGTCACTGTGAAGATTCCTGCTAAGGGAAAGCATGAGCCTGTTTGGTGTGAGATGGAGTACCAGGGTCGTGGGATGACCCCATGGGAGGGTGCCAATGCAGCTACCTACTTAGCCATGTCCAACATCAGAGAGCTGTTCACCACTGAGTTCGTGCATGCTACTTTAGGAGTATACCATAGTGGCAACCCCCACACCACTGTGTGGGAGTAGCCACCTGGGTGTGCCTTGCAGGGAGGTGTCATTGAGTTAGAGCAGAGCATTGGGCCCTACGATAGTGCTATGTTTGCGCTGTCCAAGGCCTATGCTTTCCAGGACACTTGCCTCACTACCATGACTACAGCATTCCATGAGGCTTGCAGGCAGAGGAACCACCACATCTAGGACCACAGGGCTGAGGTTGAGGCACTGATAGAGAAGCTACAGGAAATGACTGTTGAGAGAGATGAGGCCATGCAGAGGGACCTGGATGGTGTTCAGCGCATCCAAGAGCTGTAGGCATAGGTGACCTAGCTGACAGCTCAGAGGAATGAAGCCTGGCACGGACAACACCTTGTAGAGACTTGGTTGGGATTCGAGAGCATGAGGTAGCGACTTTGTAGGAGGTTGTTGACCACCTCAGTGCTCACACACAGGAGCTGTACGTCTAGCTTCACCCCTCTCTAGGAGCTGCAGAGGGAGGCACATACGACCCTAGCATGATCATGGACCACAAGTAGACTAGCTGACTTTGCGCTAGTAGTGGTGCTTTTGTTATTCCCGATTTATGTAATCACCGTACGCTAGTGAGACATTGATGTAATGTGGAACCCCGATCTTGTGTGTGATGCATGATGATTTGAACCTTGGGAAAAGTCTACTATATGTATGCTGGCAAGTTGGATGATGTATTGGAAACGCCCTACAATGTTTAAGTAATTTGTTAGCGATGTTGTGATGTGCGGTTGAATTATTATTATGCTCTATTTTGTTGTGTGAATTTATTCTCTAGTAAATTCAGTTGGTGTATTTTTACATTCACTTCTCATTATGGTGACATTCTCTAATGAATAACATGTTGCTACCGAAATGCAGATGGCTCCTGTCACTCGCAACAACTCTGGTACCGGGGGAACCGGTGGGGGTGAGGAACCGCCACTTCCTAGCACTCCAGCCCCCACTCCTGATGAGTTCTTCCACCAGTTCATGGGAACTCAGCGCAACATGGAGCAGTACCTGTGCACCACTTGTAACCGTGATAATGATCATCGCGGTCCAGAGCCAAACCAGTATAGTACCTTCAAGGACTTCCTCGACACCAAACCACCTGTCTTCAAGGAAGCTGTGGAGCCACTCGAGGCCAATGAGTGGATTCACACCATAGAGCAGAAGCTCCATCTGCTGAGGATGTTTGAGGAGATGAAGACTAAGTATGCTTCTCATCAGCTATAGGGGCCAGCAGGCATTTGCTGGTCCCAGCATCGTACCACCTTTCCCCGTAATGCTCCTATCACTTGGACATAGTTCACTGCTGCTTTTCATGGGAATTTCATTCCACCAGGTCTGATGGCTATGATGAAGACAGAGTTTATGTCTCCGACTTAGGGTACTAGGCCTGTGAGGGAGTTTCTGCATGCCTTCAACAACCTCTCACGCTATGCCCCTGAGTTTATGGACACTGATGCAAAGAAGCTGGATATGTTCAAGAGAGGCCTTAACTCCAAAATGGCCAAGACCATGGGCAACTCCATCCGTACTGTCTTCAATGACTTTGTCAGTGACTGCTTAACCTAAGAAAACAACAACAACATCCACTCTGCAAGCAAGCATCACAAGAAATCGTATGAGGTTGACTCTTCTTATTCTAGATCCCCTGTGATAGCTCGTTTGTCCTACCATCCACCCAAGCCTAGTGCTAAGTTTAGGCCGCCTCAGAAGAAGAACCAGGGCCACCATCCATATCAGAGGCCCTAGAAGGCTTACAAGGTGGCAGCACCATAGGCAAGGACTGGGCAGGGTAGTTCTACTGCTAGCAAGGCACCTGTGTATGGACCCTGCTATAACTGTAACCAAACAGGGCACTTTGCCAAGTATTGCCCCTATCCCAAGAAGAAGGACAACACCTATCGAGCTCACCTGAACTATACCAATGTGGATGAGGTTCCTGAGGGAGAAGCTGTGACTGCGGGTACATTTTCTGTGAACCAACAACCCGTTGTTGTTTTTTTGATTCTGGATCATCGCATTGCTTCATGAGTATAACATTTGCACAGGAGCATAATAAGCAAATAACCAATTTGAGCTATGGGTATCGTATAAGTGCAGCTGGGGCTGATATACCCACTAATCAGATGGTCCAAAGTATAGGGATTATGATAAGTGCTAGAAGGTTTTGGGTCAATTTGATATTGATTCCTGACCTAGTCTTGGATGTGATATTGGGAGTTAACTGGATGAAGAAGTGGGGAGCTGTCATTGATGTTGGAAACAAAATGCTTACTCTAAAGGATCCTAAGGGTGAGGGTACTTTTCAAGTACCATTGCCTAGGAAAGGAGAGTTAGTGGCAGTAACTTGTGCTATCAAAGCAATCCCCCTACACAAGATTCCCATAGTATGTGAGTTTCAAGATGTTTTTCCAGAGGAGCTTCCTAGCCTTCCGCCGGATAGGGACATAGAGTTTGCTATTGAGTTAGTGCCGGGCACGACACCAATTTCTAGGAGACCCTATCGGATGCCTCCTAATGAGTTAGCAGAATTGAAGAAGCAATTGCAAGAGATATTGGGAAAAGGACTTATCCATCCTAGTTTGTCAGAGTGGGGTTGTCCCGAATTATTCATGAAAAAGAAGGATAAATATTTGCGGATGTGCATGGACTACTGGCCGCTCAATGCTGTGACAGTTAAGAACAAGTACCAATTGCCCCGTATAGATATACTTTTGACCAACTGTCTAAAGCCAAATTATTTTCGAAGATAGACCTGAGATCTAGTTACCATCAGATCAAGATTCGACCGCAAGACATACCAAAGACCGCCTTTTCTACTAGATATGGGCTGTATGAGTATCTTGTCATGTCCTTTGGTCTAACAAATGCTGCTGCATACTTTATGTATCTAATGAATTCAGTCTTTATGCCTGAACTAGACAAATTTGTGGTCGTGTTCATTGATGACATTCTGGTGTATTCAGAAAATAAAGAAGACCATGCTGAACAACTGTGTTGACTAGATTGAGAGAACACCAGCTGTATGCTAAATTTAGCAAATGTGAGTTCTAGATCAAGAAAGTTCCTTTTCTTGGTCATATATTGTCAGAAGATGGAATATCTGTGGACCCTAGTAAGGTGCAGGAGGTCATGGATTGGAAAGTGCCGACTTCGATCCATGAAGTTCGGAGTTTTATAGGGTTGGCAGGGTACTACCGTCGCTTTATTCCAGACTTCTCAAAGATTGCCAAACCAATGATAAGCCTACTACAGAAAGGTTAGAAGTTTGCTTGGACACAGGAGTGCAAAGTAGCTTTTCGCACCTTACGAGAGTTGCTAACCACTGCCCCTATTCTGGCACAATCGGGTATAGAGAAACCTTTTGATGTATTTTGTGATGCTTCAAAAACTGGTTTGGGTTGCGTTCTAATGCAAGAGGGTAGAGTCATTGCTTATGCCTCTCGTCAGATAAAGAAACATGAAGCGAACTAGGCTACTCATGATTTGGAATTGGCCGCGGTTGTTCATGCATTGAAAATATGGAGACATTATCTGCTTGGTAATTTGTGCAACATCTACACTGATCATAAGAGTCTCAAGTACATATTCACCCAACCAGAGTTGAACATGAGACAAAGGCGATGGTTAGAGCTAATTAAGGATTACAACCTGCAAGTGCATTATCATCTGGGCAAGGCAAATGTTGTGGCAGATGCCTTGAGTCAGAAGTATCATTGCACTTATGTGCAGCCTCTATTGGAGGATGGGTTTAATTTAATGCATCCTGAAGTGTTGTGTAGCATTGAGATTGATTGCTCTCTTGAAAGTCAAATCATAGAGAAACAAAAGACAGATAAGGGCATATTCCATATCAAAGAGAAGATAAAAGAGCAACCTTCAAAGCACTTTAGGGTTGATGACAAGGGGGTCCTATGGTTTGATGATAGGTTGGTGGTACCTAAAGATAGAGAGCTTAAGAACCAAATCATGGATGAAGCTCATCTCTCTAAATTGTCAATCCACCCTAGAGGTAGAAAAATGTTTCATGATTTAAAGCCTCGCTTTTGGTGGACCAAAATGCGAAAAGAAATTGCTGCCTACATAGCCCAATGTGATATATGCTGCAGAGTGAAAGTTGTTCATTTGAAACTAGCCGGTATGCTGCAACCATTGGAAATTTCAGATTGGAAATGGGATCATATCACTATGGATTTTATCACTGGCCTTCTTACGACCACCAAGGGAAATGATTCCATATGGGTGTCGACGTTTTACGATCGATAGCCCATCACCGAGGTACCCAGAAGGGTGTTTTTTGTTCGGAGGGACTTGACAGATTGCGGAACTCGGTGGTTATGGCAACAAACTAGATGAGACAAGCGTTTTTATACTGGTTCAGGCCCTCGACTTGTAGCCAAGTAATAGCCTTTACGTCCAGTCGGCGTTTAGCCTGTTGCGTTGTATTGATGAGTTGTGGCTGGTGTTGCTGTATCGTGTGTTTTTACAAGGGGCACCCGCAGCGCCCTCTTATAGTCTGGGGGGAGCTGTGAGTTCTTTTTGAGTCCTAGTCGTATTCTAACTAAGAGTTCTAAACTAGTTGTTCAGTACTCCTTATGTTGGAATCCGCCTAGAACTCGCAATCCGCCTTCCTTGCTGTTCGTCGGTCTTTGTTTGGTACTACCAGGTTGTGGGTCCTTTGGTCGGGCCCACTATCCCGATGTCTTACATGTGGGGCACCTGCAGTGTCCCCCGTCGACAAGCTCCTGAGCATTTCAAGTCTAAAACTTGGAAGCTGAGTTCTTCTGCGATGAAGTCTTGAGATGCTCTTTCTTCTTCGTCCTTATGGCTATGAAGTCTTTTCCTTGTGTGAGGGCAATTTTTCTTGGAAAAATTGCACTCACTGAGTGTAGCCCCCGAGCCTCTTGCTTTTTGATTTGCAAGAAGCTTGAGGGTCCTGTGTCTTCCGCGTTTCTATAGCTTCGTACTGATGGAACTTCTCCCTTTTGTGAGGGCGATTTTCTTTAAAAAAAATCACACTCACTGAGTGTAGCCCCCGAGCCTCTTGCTTTTTGTTTACAAGAAGCTTGAGGGTCTTGAGTCTTCGTCCTTTCTGCGCTGTGACTTTTGAAAGAATTGCACTCACTAAGTGTGGCCCCCATGCCTTCCATTGTTTGAGCAAGGCTTCCGAGTTCTTTTGAAGACAAAGTACTCGGTGGAGAGTTGTTCCAACAATTCTGGTTGGTCGTTGGGGGTCCTGATTGCCTGTATTGGTGACTTGCGAATATTCTTGTGGATATACTCTGAACTGTCCTACTTTTACTGTTGCCTCATGGGTGGGCAGGCCTGGTTGATTGTTTTGCGTCGCCTATGCCTCCTTTTGCATTGTCTTTTACTTACTGTTCGTGCGTGCATGACTGGTCATCTCTGTCCTTGTGCTTTTTACTGTTGGTGTCCTCTTTTCACTGTTGCTTTCCTTTTGTACAGCTTGCTTCTCCTTCATGGACTTGTTCTTGGTGCACCGGCTGGGCCTCTATAAAAGGCGTTGCTTGTGCTGTGTTTTGAACCGCACCGGCTCATTGTTCGGCTTTCTTTGTTAGTCTGGGCGAGTCTTTGATGAGCCACCGAGCTTCTTTATCTCATCCCTTGTGGTCATAGTTTTGAGGATGGGCAAGCTTAGCGAGCCCTCGAGCTTCCTTACTGTATTTCTTGCAAAAATAGTCTTGAAGATGGACGAGCTTAGCGAGCCCCCGAGCTTAGCTTTGCTTCTCCTAGGTGTCTTTAACCGTCTTATGCTTGCATGTGCCTATACTTATGTTAAAATCTTGATGTATGGCGAGCTGTTCTGCGAGCCCCCGGGCATTGACTGGCCCTCTTTGTAATCCTTTTACTGCGAATGGTGTAGGTCTTGAGATAGGGGTTAGTAGCAAGGTAACCCCCGGGTGGAATCCTTCTTGGAAGGAGATCGAGGCAAATGGTGTAGGGCTTGAGACGTGAGTTGTTAGACTTCCGTGGTCTAAGTTTTGAGCGACCCTCCTGCATCATCGCCTTCTGTCTTCCTTGGTGGATTGCCGCATGGATTGCTGAACTCAGCGACTAGCCATTGTGTAACCACCACTGGCTTGTCCGCTGTTGTATCCCTTTGGGATGGATCCTTGCATGTTTGGAGAGCTGCTAGGACCATTGTAGGATGGTGGTATGGTGGTCCGGTGTCTCGTCGCCGGCCAGAAGAATCTGGCGCTGTTCTCCCTGTCCGTTCTAATAATCTTGGACACAAGTTCTCTTCGACAAATACGTTGTCTGAGTTATTCCTAGCTTGGTTGTTGAATCTTGGTACAGGTTTAGTAGCTTTAAACCTTGCCAGGCTTCTTGTAACCATTTGTTGAACGACTTCTTTTGCTTTCTTCCTTGTTGTAAACCGGATGTTGTATCAACTTGCAACTTGTTGTAATATTCCATGTACTGAAAGTATCTGATTGTACCGAGTTGTTCAGACCTTTGTATGCTGTCACTTGTATCAGATGTTGAAGGTCGAGTTCTTTTGGCACTTGTTTTGCCCACTGTATGCATTGTCCGAGTTGTTCTGGCTTCAGTCGGGTTCTTTCAGCTTGACTTGGTGTACTCGAGTTCTTTCTAGTTTTTGGCCTTGAAAATATCTCCTGTGTCTTGAAAAATTACCATTGGCAGGGAATTTTTCTGTTGTGAATATTACCGTTTGGCAATAAATCTGCCCGTTGCGGTAATTTTCTCTCTCTTAAGCTCCTATTTCCGTTCGTTAGGGGATTTGGTTCCCCCATCCTTATAAATAGTTTGCTGTAATCCTTCTTTAATCTCTCCCCGCACTTGCTATTTGCCCTGAATCTCTCTTGCCTTCTACATTCTGCCTTTCTCTGCCGCTCCATACCCTAGCTCATCTGCTTGTTCAATCTGCTGCCGCTTCTCGGTTGCGATGGCTGGCGGTCGTGGCAAAGGGAAGTCCAAGTCTATCAAGGTAGATGAAGAACAATCCCTTTCTCACATTGATAATGAGGAATTTTTGAAGATGTGTCTGATGTAGAGGTTCTGGCCGGCTCCAATGACTACGGAGGCGGATCTGGAGATTCTCATCGAGCGCGGTCAGATCCAGGAACAAGCGCGATCAGGTTATGTCTTGCCTGGAGAGCACACTGTCCCTTCTCCTTCCCCTGATCAAACTATTCTATTCTGCGCTTTTGTTGCCGTCGGTCTTTGCTTTCCCCCCTCTGATTTTCTTCTACAATTTCTCCAGTTCTCAGCTTTTCAATCTCTCCCCAAATGGGGTCCTCTATCTTTCTTGCTTTGCACATTTGTGCGAGGCTTATCTCGGGGTCCCCCCCAATCTTCTTTTCTTCCGCCACTTTTTTCGCCTCAAAGTGGATACGAAAAATGCTCCTTTCGGCTGGTGTTCCATTCAACGCCGTCAAGGTGTTTCTAGCCTTGATCTTCCCTTCTTCAAGAAACTTGATTGGGCAGATAAGTGGTTTTATGTGCCCAAACCTAATCATTACTTCTCTGATCTTTCTTTTATTCCTGAGGTGAGTGATCTATTTAGTAAGAAATTGACTCTGTCTGAGACTTCTGCTCTTGAACCTCTCTTTGTCCGACTTCATCGTGTGAAGTTGATGGGTTTCTCTGGTCCGAGTCTTGCTGCTGGCTTCCTTCGGTGTATGGTTCAACCCCTTATGCAGCGTGATCACTTTGGCTTTGAATATACTAGGGTTGAAGATTCTTCCCGTATCAAATCTGGGGTTGTACTCGATGATGATCAACTCGTGAGTCGGATATCGCGAGTTCTTGGTGATGTTGACTGTGTTCCTTACATCATTGAGGAATATAGTGCTAACAACCCACCTCCTGAGGTTAGTTTCTATCTTTGGGTTTGATTGGTGAGTTCTTTTGTCTCTTTTTATTCTGACTACTATACTTCTTGTTTTTCAGGGATTCAGTCATGCTTTCATGATTGTGATTGCTCCTGATGGTGATGATGATACTGCTGCGGATGAGACCCCTCAAAAACGGTCTATTGACCATTTCCAAGTTTGTTTCGACTCTCCTTTTGAACTTGTGCCTTATCGTCCTCATCCAAAGATTGTTGAGATGATTCTTGAATCTAGGAGGACGCAATGTTCTGGTGTGCCGAAGCATCTGGTCTCGGCTTCTTCGTCTTCTATTCAAGCATCAGGTACTATTCTCATAGGTGAGCTTTTACCTTTGAAAGAGTTCTTTTCCTTTCTCTCTTTTGATTTTTATTTTGGCCTTTCCTCTGTAGAGGGCAACCTGCATGTGCTTGAAGAGCCTGAGGAAGCAGAGGAGTCCCCTCTTATCCGTAGATCGTAAGTACACTCCTCTTCTCTCCTGGTCTTATTTTTCTCCTATGTTTTCCTCTCATAACTTCTGCTTTCTTGCTTTTTCTAGCTGCATCGAGGGTTCTGGCACTACCCCTGGTGTTTCTTCTTCTGTTGCTGCTTCTTTGCCATTTTCTTTGCTGAAAATGTCGTCTTTCTCCTTGTCTGTCCTTTCTTTTACAAGGGGGAGGTGGGTTCCTTGAAGCGCCCTCAGTGAGTTCTTTCTTTCTTTTTTAACCTCATAATGCCTTCTTTTCCTCTTTCTGTATTGATGTTGAGAGTTCCTTCAGGTCTGCTTCTGCCGGCTCTTCTAGCGGGCCGGGTTCTTCGAGTGATCGGGGTCCCCTTCTTTCTCCTTTTTAGGGAGCCTCTGCTATGGGTTCCCCTGCTGGTTGGTATTTCTTCCTTTAGGTATTATCTTTATTCCTCCTTGATTTTCTTTTCAACTCATGTTGTGTCTCTTTCTTTTGTAGTCTCTTCTGTGCCGGTTGGACCGGTGACCACAGCTACTTCTGCTTCTAGAGCCCTTGCTAGTGGGCCTGTACCTCCATCAGCTGCCCCTGTGACCGTCGCTTCGACTGCGGTCCCAATTTCAGATGTGCATTCATTGTCAGCCCCTGAGGCTGCTATTTCTGGTGCTGCTGAGATGTTGAGGCCTTCTTCGCCTGGCCGAGTTCCTTCTGACCTAGTGGTGGAGGAATTGAGCCGTTCTCATCGGCTGAAGTCCTTGAAAGATTGCTTTGATGGGTCGGTTGCCTGAGTTGGTGATATGATCAACGTGAGTCTTCTCACTTTCTTTGTTCTTGATTTATTCTTTTCATCCCTCTTGTGTCTTACTTCTTATTCCTTTCTTTCAGTCCCTTGTTTGGGATCAGGACCTTCTTTTTGGTCCTGCTGAAGCTGTCTCCACGGCGGCGAGTTCTGCTGCAGCTGAGCGAGTTCGGAAAGAACTCTCTCAAGTGCAACAAGATTTGCAGCGTGAGCAAGGTCTTCGACAAGCTGCTAAGAGCTTTAATGCTCAACTTGCTGAACAGGCTCTTCATCAAGAGGAGGCACTGAAGGCCGCCAATGATGAACTCGAACGTCTGAGGAATTCAGTTGCAGGTGAGTTGTTCTTGTTCCAACCTCTTTCCGCCTTTTCAGTTCTTCTTATCTCTTTTGTTTTGCTTTGAACTCATCCTTGTTGTTCTTCTTTTGTAGGATTTGATCATGAGCGCCAGAAGTGGCATGATGATTCTGAGGTGATGAAGTCGACTCTCAAGCAATCTGAGAATCAAGCTGAGTCAGTAAGGCTCTTGCATTCCCGTTGTGAAGATGCTGACTGGAAGCTTGCTTTGGCTCACACGTTGAGGCGGGATTCTGACCGAGATGTTTTTTAGGCCATCAAATTTTCTCAAGATCTGCAGGGTCAATTGCAAGAGGCCAACGCTAGGTTTCAAACTGTATGGGGTGCTATGTCCCATATTATTTCCTTCATTGGATAGCCTGGTGATGAAGATCGGGACTGGGGCTCTTTTGCTCCCCTTATCCCTTCAAGATTTTCTACTTTCTTGAAGAGTACTCTCCGACGCTGTATAAGCAACGTTCTTGGTCATGTTTGGCTTATCGCCCCTGAAGCTCGCCTGGAGATAATAGTTGACCCTAATCCCTTAGCCTAGTACTTGTCGATGGTCTCTGCCAAGGAAGAAGACATAGCTCCACTTGTAGATGAGATTGTATCTAGGAAAGATGTAGGTGATGATGCTCCTGATCCCACGCCTTGAGCGCCTTTTGTAATGACAATATGTTTCTGACTTCGCGCTTTGAGCGCTTTTGTGATCGTAATACTCTTTCTTGAGTTCTATCTTGTCTTTTAAGCTCTTTATGCTTCTTGCTTCGCCTTTTAGCTTTAAGGCTGTCGGTCTTCCGAATCCATGGCTATCAACCATAAATCTTTGTTTCCGACTTGTTCGTGTCTCTAAGAACCCGACTCTTGGTCTTTAGGTTCCTACTGGTGTTTCGGGCCTAACCTTTTTGGTTATCTTGGCCTTTGTTTCTGACTAAAGCCAGGATTACTCGTCCAGCCTTTCCTGTGATCCTAAACTAATTATTTTTTACCATGATTTAGATCGGAAGATTAACCCTCTGAGACCAAGGTATGAAACCATCCTAATCTTTTACCGGAAGTTATTCCGCTGCTAGGGCCTTCGTGTGGCTTCCCTAACTGGAACCAATCGCTCTGGGGCACTAGCCCAGTGAGAAAGAGGTCGCAGACTTAGACTGATCATCATGATTCAAAGTCTAAGACTGACATGAGTCCCTTTTCATGCCCTCAACTTGGCCTGTGGCTTAAGGTTTTTTGGGTGCATGTGCCGCGTTCTATGCCCTCAACCCGGCCTGTGTGCCTTGAGTTTCTTGGGATGGCGAGGGTTGTTTCTTAACATGTCCTCAACTTGACCAATAGTCATGAGTTTTTTGGATCATGCGCCGCGTTCTATGCCCTCAACCCGGCCTATGTGCCCTGAGTTCTTTTGGGACGGCGAGAGTTCTTTTATTTCATGTCCTCAACTCGGCTGACAGCCCTGAGTTTTTTGGATCATGCGCTGCGTTCTATGCCCTCAACCCGGCCTATGTGCCCTGAGTTCTTTTGGGACGGCGAGAGTTGTTCTATACAAGAATTTTTCTCAAAAAATATCATCTTTATTGCCTTTGAGTTCTTCTTTTACAAATATCTCCTTATCGGTAGAATCTCTTGAGTTGGCTCATATGCCAAGTGTTCTTCAATGGGATGTCATCTTCAGTTGTCAGCTTGTACGTTCCTAGTCTTGTTGCTCTTTTGACTTTGAAAGGGCCTTCCCATGGGCTGAGTAGCTTGTGTCTTCCATCCTTGTTTTGAATGAGTTTAAGAACTGAATCTCCAGCTTTAAGTGCTTGTGGTTGAGTACTTTTGTCATAATGCCTTCTTAGTCCTTGTAGGTATCTTGCATTTTGTAGTACCGTGCAATTTCTGACTTTTTCATGTGAGTCGAGTTCTAATCTCCTTGTTTCTTCAGCTTCTCCTTTGTTGTATTACTCTATCTTGGGTGATTCCCATATTAAATCTGCTGGTAGTACAGCTTCTGACCCATAAACTAGGAAGAAAGGTGAGTACCCTGTTGCTCTGCTGACTTGAGTTCTTAGTCCCCATACGACCTTTGGTAGTTCATCAATCCATTTTCCACCATAATCCTTCAATTCTTCATATAATCCGAGTTTTAATCCCTGTAGGATTAGACCGTTTGCTCTTTCAACTCGGTCATTGGCTTGCAGGTGAGCTACTGATGCGAAGTCGATTTCTATTCCACAGTCTCTTGCCCATAGCTTGAACTCTTTTGCTGTAAAAGGTGACCCTAAGTCTATGATGATCCTGTTGGGTATGCCAAACCTGCGCATTATACTCTGTATGAACTCGATAGCTTTTTTCGAGCTGTATTTGACCAAGGGTTTGTATTCTATCCACTTTGTGAACTTGTCTATAGCGACAAAGATGTATTTGAATCCTCCTTTTGATCTTTTGAGCGGTCCGACTTGATCTAGTCCCCAACATGAGAATGGCCATGATGGTGGGATGCATATCAAGTTGTGTGCCGGGATGTGTTGCTGTCTGCCAAACATTTGGCTAGTAATAGCCCATCCGAAATGCTTTGCCAACTAATGTTCTTGATGCTGCATGATTTCCGCAACAACCCACGTGTATCTCATCTATGATTTCTATTCCTCTTTGCCTTTGTACGCACTTGAGTAGGACTCCTGATGACGCTGCTCTTCTGTATAGCTTGTCTCCTACTAGAACATAGTTCTTACTCTTTCTTATCATCTTAACCCTTTCTGTCTTTTCTTCAGGTACTGTCTTGTCTCTTATGTAGTCTATGAATGGTTGTATCTAGTCTTCGTAAACCACCATGACTTGTCTTTGTTATTGATCTATCTCCATCGGGTCGCCTTGTATTTTTGTACCTTTTGTTTCAACTTCTAGATTGATTGACGGCTTCTCGAGTTCTTCTACGAATATGCCTGGTGGTACATTTGCTCTGTCGGACCCAAGCTTTGCCAATGTGTCCACAACCACATTTGAATCTCTTAAAACGTGATGGAATTCTAGTCCTTGGAAGTTCTTTTCCAACTTTCTTACTATCGGTGCTTCGAGGCGCGGCCCCCTAATACCGGCAAGTAAATTTATAATGCTATGCGTTCCTACCCCGGATGGTGATGCAAGATGGACACTGCGATGTATACTGGTTCGGGCAAGGAAGGCCCTACGTCCAGTGGAGGGGGGTGGAGATGTATTATCTTGCACCGGAGTGCCTGTAGTAGGGGTTACAAGCGTGGTGTTGTGGTGCTCCGAACAGCTCAGGACTTAGCGTGAGTGCCGAGTTGCGGAACCCCTAGAACTACCCCAGGCATCCCCTTTTATAGCTCAAGGGGAGGCCATGGGCGTACATGAATATCCTAGAGGTAGAAAGGTATTTGATGATGTTGTCGTACGTGGCGGCATGCACCTTAGCTATGATGGCTTTGACCGGTCTTGTCCCTGCCGCGGCCTCAGCGATAGCCGGGATTGCTGTCGAGACGCTCAGCACCGCGTGCTTGCTGCCGCCACAGTGTCAGCCAGGATGGCCGCCGGGACGGCCTGAACCGAGCGTGCGTCGGGTTCCGTCCTTGTCCAAGCCACAGTAGCAACCGGGATGTCCGCCGAGAAGTCCTGACCCACGTGCCTGCTGGAGCCACTGTGCCTGCCGGGATGACCGTCAAGAGGTCCTGACCCGCGGGCGTAGAGCTCCGTTAGCCTTGGCAGAAGGCATACCTACGCTGACTTCCGGGCTTCAACCAATTGATTCGAAGTGGGCCTCGGTAGGGAACGGGCGATCCATACCCTAGATTCTTAGGCACGCCCATCACAGGATTGGACTTTAGTGTTTGGACGGTGCCATAATGTGGATTCGGGGGTAGGGCAATGACTGTCTCGCCGTAATGATGGCACTCATGTCACTTTTTACAACCAGGCGTGGGTGACGGAGGTGACTTGAGCTTATGCATCACCACTGAGCGACCTGCAGGGGTCACGGGCCCAGATCTGGGTAGGCAAGAGCATTAAATGGAGTTGTTAGAAGATAGGTGAGGCACGGTATCGAGGGCAGTGGGCCTCGTATGAGACAGAGGGTCGCCGAGGCGCCAGGCCTCGTAAGCCGCACAGGTGTCGGCCACTCCGACCCTCGAATAGGTAGAGAGCCGTTCGACGGCCCAACCCTCGTATGAGGCGGACATCGGCCTGAGGCGTGGGGCCTCAAACGTGGCGCTGACGAGTCATGTCTCGATCCCTTGGGGCCGTAAAGCGCTTTGTGGGGTCGCGCCCTACGTTTTGAGGGTCGAGGATTATTTGGTGAGTTGGCTTTGGCCTCTTTTATTGGATTGCTTAGGGTACCCCATGTTCAGGTACCCGACAGTAGCCCCCGAGGCTCTGATCGGACGGGATCATTCGTGCAGAGGCTCATGAACTAGAGTCGTAGCTGTAGGCTGGTTCTCCGTCGGGTGCGCGCGAGCGCACCCGCTGGGTGTAGCCCCCGAGCCCTCGGAGGATTTGGAAGAATCCTTCGAGGGGTTTTTCCATATTTGAGGGGTACAAGTAGAGGTTCGAGCCTCGTGGTGTTGGATTGGTCTAGTTGGAGCTGATTCTTGTTGAGCCTCCGAGCCTGACCCGAGCGACGCTCATCAGAACTAGCCCCAAACTGGCCGTTCGACCCTCACGCTCCTTTACGGAGGAGGGGTGGGAGGCCAACGTGCTACCCTTGTTGGGCGAGCATTGGTTGGTCCTATTTGAGCTTCATAAGGTTCATTCGAGTGGGAGTCCGTGCCTCTTTTGATCGAGGTCGGCTAGTGGCCGCGGGGGCACTCACCGACAATGCCGGTTTTGGGGTCGTACGGGGACCAGGCTCGTTCGGTAGAGCCCGACGGCTCGATGCCTCCCGGCGTGGGGATCCCGTTTCGACCCCTACCAGGCTTCAAATACATCTTTTTAGGCTTCTTGAGGCCTGTTCGAGGCTCTCTTGCCACAGGTGGCTGCCCAAAAAGTCATCCCTGGCTCGGTTCTTCGAGGGCGGCTGTCGAACCCACGTGGTGGGCCAGCCTTCGCTCCCCCATACTTACCATCCGCAGGCGGGCTTGCGGTTCTGTCATGGGGAATGAATCGCGGCGCGGCCGAGTTTATCCGTCCGTTGGGGGGACGTGCCTTTTGAGGCGAAAAACACGCCATTTCAGCTTCAGACGTGGGCGCAGGCCGTTGCGCTGGGATGCTTGGACGCGTGTCCTTCCCGGGATTCAAGGAGTCAGTTTAGGGCAAGAGCATTTAATGGGGGGCGTACCTACTTCGATCTGCCCGTTGCCGTGCCATCTTTATAAGTCTCTCCCCGTTCCCCGGCTCTTCCTATTCTGCTCCTGCTATCCAGCCTTCCATCGCTCTTGCGCTTCCATTGAGAGAGGAGGGTTAGCGAATCGTGGGAAATCACGGGGGGTATTCCTTCCAAAGAAGTCGCCGCCGCCATCGCCGCTGCTTTCTCTTCCCTCGAGATGGCTCACGTCGCTGCCCGCGCCGTTGTGCCGTGGGAGCCGTCGGTGGTGACGGAGGCCGACCTAACCACGCTGGTGGACAGGGGGCTCCTCCACCCAAGGACCAATGTAGAGTGCCCGGAATGGATGGCGCCACGGCGCGCTAACCGCGACCCCGCACCATCGGAGGGTTATGTGGTAAGTTTCACCTTCTTCCATGAGCGTGGCTTCGGGGTCCCGGCGGGCCAGCTCATCCGGGGCATCCTCCACCACTATCGGGTCGAGCTCCACCAACTTAACCCCAA
>DXKC01057499.1:0-10231 GCA_031170775.1 Cymbopogon citratus
CTTATAGGAAAGTTTAGGCTTACCCATGCTCCTTGGATCAAATTAGACGTAAACCATATTGAAATGAGCATTAAGGCACATAATGAGGGACGCTGGCCAAATCTCAGGGTGAGTGGTGTCGGCAGGGGTCGGCCAGCGCACCCCAGGCTCCATTCTGCCCGTTTGCGGCCAAAATCAGTATGCAGCGCATATATTTCAAAAATATTACAGTTTTTCATGATAAGATACAGTGGCATTGGTCTTAATTCAAATATTTGTCACTAAATGAAGGTATTAAGTCCAAATGAAATTTCATTCTTTTTCTTTAGTCATTATTTCAGTAAAGAATATGTTAGGAATATAATCAAATTTCATTATTCTAGATCTAATTAGCCTTTTTTAGATTTAACAAATATTTCTCATGGCATAATTAAATCTATCCTATCCATTTCTTGGTTAAAATTTGAATTGTGAGTAGGAGCAAGGAAGGGTTTTAATCGCTGACTGTTAACTTTGAAGATGTTGCCGTCATCATCTTGGATTGTTATCGCCCCATGGGATGATGTGTTGACGATGGTGTATGACCCCTTCCCTTTGCTTTGCAACTTCCCTTCACCGAATAGCTTTACCTTGGAATTGAACAATAGGACTTGATCATCCTATCGAAACTCCTTGAGCTTGATTCGATGATCGTGCTATTTTTTTGTTCTTTCTTTGTATAGTTTGGCACTATGGTAAGCTTTCTCACGCCATTCTTCTAGCTCAATGATTTGTTTTTGTCGGTTTTGCCCGACTAGCTTTAGGTCCATGTTGGCAATTCTTAGCATGACCACCGGATATCGGCGATAATGCTAGGGCTGCCTTAGGGGTATTTCTTATGTCTATTGGATAATTCCGCAAGCGCACAGAATATACCGCTATAGCACTTCACCCAGGAGTATTCCAAGGTATCGTAATTTATTTTATCCCAAAGGAAAGCAGTAGCTAGAAAAGCTTGTAAGAAAGAGATCCTATCTCAACTTAGCCACAACTAGTGTAGAGGGGTGATAACGAAGGGTAAAGGAAGGGTGATGATGATTCAGAGATAACAAGGAGATAATTACAAGATAACTAGTGTAGAGCAGCTAGGTGGGAGGACACTGAGTGAGAAAGGTTCCTGGGGTATCTAATTCTACTTCTGTGGACTAAACTAGTCAAATAGCAGAGACAAACTAAGATTGATACCTTACTAAAGGTTGCCAGGGATAGCCGAGACGGTAAGACGCTTAAGAGGTTTACCACCTCACCCCTTACCGGAAGCGACTATTGGGCTTATGGATGCCTTATCTTTTAAGAACTAGCTCGAATGTGAGGAGAACCTAATGCCGCCCATGATCTGTCACCTACTAGGTAGTGCGCTCCTACTTTCCATGCGAGCCAGCGACACCCAAAGGCAAGACTTAGCCTAAGCACCACGCTTACGCTAATTCTCATTACTCTAATTGCAATCAAACAACTAGAACACCTTGTTACAGGCGATGGGAAACAACCAAGAGATTATTATAGGATCACAATCTAGTCTGCAACTACTAAAAGACAAGATAGAACACTACAATACTATTGCAAGAATAATATTGCACAAGTAATACTTAGAAAAGTAGAATATAAGTCTAAAAGAGAAAGATACAAAAGCTATACCAGACTCTCCAAAAGACGACTCTGGAGGCCCCGAGCTTCGCTCGACTCAACTCTAACTCCCACACTAGACTACTACTAAACACTTGTATCTAGCTTGGATCACTTGAATCCTTGAACTCTTTTCATCATGCCTTTAGAGGGTGGAATCAACCTCCTTTTATAGGGAGAGATGGAGTAGGGGCTACTCCACCACCACGTCATCGATCCGTGTGATCATGCCTCTCCACCCTTGGATGAACCGACCTCTAAACCGCCTATAGATGGACGGCTGTGGCAATTACATCACATGGGAAGCATGCACATGTCGGTGGGAGCCAACCGACCTTGGCTGGCCACACCAAGGGGGTCGGGCGACCCCTCCTATGATAGGTGGGACCCACTTTGGTACTCCTGGGTTGATGCTAAAGTTGGTGGAAGCTAGCTCAGCTTCCAAGTCCTAAACTTGGGGGTCGGCCGACCCCTCTTTGACAAGGTGGGCCCACTAGTGGTCCTCCACTGGTGTCCCCACATGTCATGGAGTCGGTCTCTAGTGCAGCTTCACCTTTGTTCCTTCTATGTGGGCCCATGGATCCATGTGACTTCATCTCTCACTCTTGAACAGAAACACAAAGTTGATCTGAAGGTCGAGAGTGGCTTGGTGATGATTCACATGGATCATGCCATGTCACCATGGCCCTGGTCACCATTTGAGGGGGTCGGCCGACCCCCACTTTGGTGGGTTCCAGTGCCCATTTTGTCCTAAAATGTTTGTACCTGCAATCAAAATACTAAGAGGACAAGTGGAACTAATTATTGATAAAAGTATGTCATGTTATATTATTCTTTCTCTATTTCTAGGACTGTTGACGGTGTTTTGATGTGGGAATTTAGGATATAATCACCGTCAACAAGATCCCCCAAGCTTAACCTTTGCTCATCCCGAGCAAACAATTAAACTTAGTCTCGGTGGATCAGGAGTTGCTACAATGTTCATATTTCAAGAGTACCATGCATATAACAAAACATTTCACTTAGGCATGAAAATTTTAGCTATGTAAACTCACCCATATTACCTTAGTCCTTCATGGGACTTATGGCTTTTATCTTGTCTTGGGTGGTTGAGAGACAAAACAGTTAGACTTGAGCACTAGTTCTATTGTTCTTTGCAAGTTTCATACCGGAGGTTTTGTAATATTTTTCAAATAAAAACTTAATGTTCCTCAAATGGTACTCTCATGTCGCTCAAATGGTGTATGATTCCTCACCAAGGCACATAGTAAAATTACCTTCCATCCTACTTCTGAAAAGTCTTATGTGGAGTCATTGGTAGGAATGAATAAATAGCATACTCACCTTGTATATGTTGTCAAGTCAAAGCTTGGTCCCTTAGAGGGAAGTGTCATGCCCTTAGATCAAGATGTGCATATGCGTGGTATTATGATGAACTAGATGGCTCCGTTATTTCATAGTATCTCTCTATTTTTCTTTTTATTGAGACATGGCTAGCTTTTTTTCATGGACTTTCTTGTGTCCATCTGTAAATATTTATTTTGCCTAGCCTTTTGTGTCTCTTTTTTCCAAATCATACTAGCGAGAGATATTTAAAACTTTAAAACATGGAGCATCTATTTGGTGGAAAATGAATGGCATATGTATGCGTACTTCCAATGTAGAAGTAGCATATATATGTGGTGTGTGCATGATCTTGATCTTGGGGGCATGATAAAACTCTCAACAAAGGTCAACAAGACTTGACCCAACTCAATACAAAGTAAGTAGCTTATGTGGTAAGTTTTCTATCATGTCAAGCATATATGGCTGTGGTAGGAATTTATCACCATTAAGGAACAATTAAGGTTTTGATTATTTTCAAGAATAATTCTCCGGTAATCATGCATGCTTGGAACAATATTACAGCAGCTCTCGTTTCACTATCTTATATCTCACAATAACTTAGACTTAGTTTTAGCACTTGCATCCCACAAAAGTATTTAGGCTCATGGTGGTTTGTGTGAGCCAAAAGATCCATACTTAAGGAAATATTAAGTTATATACTAGGCACTAGTTAAGTATTAACAGAGCAACTATTCATCATTTCTAAGAGAAAGATAAACTTGCATGATATAGATAACTTCAGAAAATAAAATTAAGCATAGGAAATATTTTTGGCAATTTTTATAGTTTTTAATTTTTTTAGCAAAGTAGAAATTAAACTTGTATAACAAAAAGTAAGAATACTTACCTTAGTGGGGGAGAGAATCTCCCCCAAGCTTGTCCTTCTTCACTAGGGTGGATATGATGGATATGGTGGATATGGTGGAGGGTATTGTTGTGGAGGATACTGGGGATATGCATGTGGCTGCTGCTGTGGAGGTTGAGGAATATATTGTGGTACTGGTAGGTTTTGGGATGTGTAGGCTTGGTACCAGTTTCTTTTGTTGCTTTCCTCAAAATTTTGAATTTGCTGCTGGGTTTCCACAGTAGCAGTGTGAATGGCTTCGTGGTTAGTGCGCAATGTAGCAAGTCCTGTTCTGAGTAACTCCATATCATGACGGTGACTGCGGGTTCCAATTTTCTACAAAGAAGAAAAAGAAAACCGGGCACTGCGTCTCCTCCCAGAATCGGAGATATGCGTGGCATTTGAAGTGCCCTCATTATCTGAATCATCTTGCTGTTCAGCTCGCGCCTTTTCACATGTGAATGGACCTGCAAAACTTCTACGCCCTCCAACTCCAGGAACATTAGGCATTAGCGGGTACAGTTTTAATTCCGGATGTGGCAAAGTGAGTCTTGCCTCTGACTTGCAAAATTTAAATTCAATTGTGCCATTGAGGCCACGCACAATAACTTTTGCTTGAATAAAGTGATGCTTTGTTAACACAGTTCTAGGAGTGGGTATGTATTGGACGGTATTATCAAGGATCAACATATAATCACACAATTTTGTAATTATAGAGGTGAACTCAATTGGGTTGTTCTTCCATGCTATAGTAATCCAATGATGTACCATGGCTTTTACCGGTGCAATATGAATTTTATGTACCATGGCATAAAGAATTCTACTATCAATTTCCTGCACAATTCGTATGTCATCTCTAGGGAACAAAGTGAGACCCATCCATTTGTGCATGAAATGTAGTGTGGGATGGCAAATATGGCTAGTTCATGGATATGCTTTCCCAACTATATTTTCCCCAGTTATTTCATACCAAAATTCTTGTTTGTTAAATCCTCTGGTGACATTTTCTATATCGGTCCTAAAGTTCACAAAGCCCAAGCATGCAGCGAAATCATCCCATGTGAAATCATAAACCTGGTTTCTTAGGCAAAAATAGATGTTTGTGTCGGTTACCCTTACGGTGCTCAAGAATTCTAAAGTGAGGATCTTGCTACCTAGGTGTCCCGAAAAATTCCAAAATTCACCCCATCCTACTGCAGCAAAGACATCAAAGAACTCCTCATGCATACCTGCGTCTTGGAGGAGTTGAGGGTCAATTACCTTGGTGTGTATGAAGTCATGGTGACGGAGGTGATTGAGCCTATCCATCTCTTCTGCAGTGAGCCATAATCTGGTCTGCGGGTCTTGCATCCGTAGGGGTGCTGCTTCTTCATTAACAGGTGCTTGCTATGGTATGGCTTCTTCGTGCTCTTGCTCCTCATGAGTTCCGAAAGGAAATGCCTGATGAGAGGAGTATTCCTCTGTGGAGCTCACGGAAGCATGAGAGCGCCTTGATGAACTCCCGCTAAATGCTTCACGCACCTTCTTGACTAAGGTCTTGATTGGGTTCTTCATGCTAGCTCAAGAAAATGACGGACACCACTTCCACAAGAGAGGTTAGTGTTAAGTATTGAACCTTCTTACCAGCTGATTACCTCTCTTGATTTCTTCGATGGATGAACACTTGAGCAAAGGAAAATGGAAATGAGAGTGCCGATGGTTTTCTTGGGTTGCTAGTTGGAGTATGTGCATGTGAGTGAATGAGTGAGGGAGTGGGAGAGAGGACAAGTGCAGTAAGCACTATGTTAAGGTCGGCCGACCCCTCAAACTCCATGAAATCACAAATGGCTAGAATCTTGTGTCAAGGAATGATGGAGTAGAGAAAAAGAAGTGGCGGGGTGTGCATGGTAGGGGTCGGGCGACCCCACCATCTCCTCCTCTTTGTGCTATCTGGTCACTAGATGGCTGATGAGTGAATGCCATGTCTGGTTCCCCCTTTCCACTCACTCTTTCCTCTCTTTTGGATGTTTTCTTAAAGAATCTCATCTTGGAGTGTGGTGAAAGGAATAAAGAGAAAGGAGGGGGCAAGACAAGACTAGAGTGGGTGGATGTTTGCTCATGAGATGCTTCACAGGAGGAGCTTCTCAAAATGTTGATTTGCTTAAGGCTTTAAGCAAGCATCTTTCCCATGCTTAGTAAGAATTAATTTGCTTAAGGTTGCATAAGTGTGTTAAGGAAGAGGAGATGATTTTTGTTATGTTATAAGTGCCTCCTAAGTTCACTTATAGCTTGATCAAGCAATGTCCCTCATTATGTTTTAGTTAAAGCAAGAGATAAGAAAGAGAAACTCTGGCTCGTAGGGTGAGTGTCGACATTTATATGTCTACAATTCTTTCCACACTCTCCCTGTATATATGTGCTGCCATACCCCAGAAGAGGAGAGGAGTTGGGGCCCACTATGGGGTCGAGCGACCCCTCCAACCCCTACTGTGTGGTGTTGGGCACACTATACTAGCAACAGAGCAAGCATGAGGGAGGAAAATAATTGAAAAAGTTGCAAAGTTCCCAAGCTTGGTTCATTTAGCTAATCAAGTGGAGCTATGTGAGTTGACATGCTATAGTTAGGTGTTGTCATGAGTGAATCAAGTTATAGCATGGCAAACAATGGCAAAGGAGAAGAGATGATAGGTGGGGGCCACCATAGAGGGGTCGGGCGACCCCCCTTTGGGTCCCACCTGGCGTCCACTTTGCTCAGTGATGTAAGCTTTTGATTTTACTTAACTCAAGTCAACAGTAAGAAGGGTTGGAAAAAGAATGCTAAGATAAATGAAGGAAGTAAATAGAGTAAATTAAAGTTAAGTGTTAGTGGACTTACCTTGATGGAAGAGTTGTTCCCTCAGGTCCTTATGATAGGACCTCCTCCTTGAGTTGATGTAGAAATTTTCATTGGAGGTGATACCTGTTGTATTACCTTTCTCTTCCATATTTTCTTGCTCTTCGCTCTTGGATTTGGATTGGTCTTCTTTCTTGGTCTGGTTATCAGAGTAATAGTTGCCACATCCACTGCCAAGATCAGTGAGCATTTCACTACCTTTGGTTTGAAGTTGAATTTCTCCTGGTTCCCATTGATGGTGAATTGAATTTCTCTGTCTCCAACATCAATATGTGCATTGGCAGTGCTAAGGAATGGTCTCCCAAGGATGAGTGGAGTCTTTTCATCCACTTCCATGTCAAGTACCACAAAATCCATGGGGACAAGGAATTCACGTATCTTTATGGGGATATTTTCAGCTACCCCCGTAGGATGGCGAATTGACTGATCCGCTAACTGTAAATGTATTGATGTAGGGGATAAGACTGCATGGGTTAGTTTATCAAAGATTACCTTTGGCATAACAATGACACTTGCTCCCAAGTCGCACAGTGCATGCTCGAAGTGATGTGTCCCAATGGAGCAATCGATGGTTGGACATCCAGGGTCCTTCTTTTTTGGTAGTTGATTCAGTATCGCGCACTGCACTCTTCGGTTAGTTTAATTACCTTGGTTGTAGGCAGCGGGCGTTTTTTGTTGAGGATGTCTCTCAGGTACTTGGCATAGGTTGGAGCCTGCATTGCATCAAGTAGTGGAATATTGACATATAATTGACGAATTACCTCAACAAATTTCCTGAATTGTTCATCGGTTGTTGACTTCCTTGTTCTTGGAAATGGCAGCAGAATGTTGGTGTCGTAGAATTCATGCAGAGCTGTCTTTCCATAGAACTTGGTGTTTTCTTGCTTAGATGGTGGTTCCTCTTCTTCTTCTTTGTCTTCTTCCTCAACTTCCTTGTCTTTTCTTGCATTCTTCCTTGCCATGTTAGGATATGGTGGATCACAAGTGGTCTTACCCCCTCTCGTGGTCACATTAGAGATATCGGAAGAATTTACAGAAGAAGGGACAGTAGCAGCAATTTGTGCTATTTGAGACTCTAATATTTTATTAAAGTTCAATTGATCATTGACAGAAGAAACAAGAGAGACCATCTTAGCAGTTAATGATTCCAGAGTCTTGTCATTATCTAGCAATGTTTTATTCATATTTTCATTAATTTTAGCTTGGTTCATGACAAGATTTTTAAGCGAAGGCCAATTGGGATTACCAGAGTTACCTTGGCCTTGGAAGTGCAAAGTTGTTCCTTCTTGTGGAGTTCGTCCATTATTGAAGGATTGCACAGCTTTATGGCTTGCATTTTGCACCCTACTCTATTGATTTGCACGTGCAGTGGCATACTGTTGGATGGCCTCTCAATCTTTTTTGACCTTGGCTCTTTCATCCAACTTCTTCAACAAGAACTCCATCTTGTGAGATATCTCATTTACATCTTCAACAGTATTCATGCTTCTCTTCTTGGGTTGAGGATGTTCTTCTCTCCAAGCTTGATTTGTCACTATGTTTTCAATGAGAGTTTTGGCTTGGGTGACATTGAGGGAGGTGAACGCTCCTCTTGCAGTGGCATCAAGGTGGCTACGAGCTTCTAGAGTCAGCCCATGGTAGAAACCTTGAATCAGGAAGCATTCCTTAATTCCATGACGTAGGCACTCTTGAATGTACTCATGGAGACGTTCCCATGGTTTGGGAATAGTCTCATCTACCTTTTGTTGGAAGCTTGAAATTTTGGCCCTCAGAGCAGATGTCTTGCCCATTGAGAAGAATTTCTTGAGGAATGCAGTGGCACACTTCCTCCAGGTATTGACATCATTGGGCTGAGCATAAAACCATTGCTTTGCCTTCCCAAGCAATGAGAATGGGAATAGGCGAAGATGGATGGCATCAGTTGTGACCCCTTTGATGGCAATGGTGCCACATACCTCCAGAAATTGCTAGAGATGTGCATTTGCATCTTCGTGTGGCTTCCTACTAAATGTACTGGCTTGCACCATAGTAATAAGTGATGGCTTGATCTCAAAGTCGACATCTTCGACCTCCACTCTTGGCCCAATGTTAACATGGGCAACTGAGGGAGACGAGAAGTCAGAGATTGATGAGAAAGCCATTGACTGGTTGAACGTTGGTGCTGAGCCTCCTTCCTTGAGTGAATTCAAGTGTGAGATCTCCGATGGGACACTAGACGGTGTCTGGGACTCCTTTGGGATATCTCAGGATTTTCTACTGTGGTAGCCTTGAATTGGAACTCTCTCATACAATGCCCAGTTTCACAATATAGAGAAACACAGGCAAGGGGTAAACCCCCTATAATTAATTGGTACTTAGTTGATGATAGTTTTCTGGATTCATTCTTATTAAGATTTCTAGGCTATGCTTTCCCCGGCAACGGTGCCAGAAATGCTTGTTGGCAGTTCTTAGCACGACCATCAGATATCGGCAATAACGCTAGGGCTGCCTTAGGGGTATTTCTTATGTCTATTGGATAATTCCGCAAGCGCATAGAATATACCACTGTAGCACTTCACCCGGGAGTATTTCAAGGTATCATAATTTATTTTATCCCAAGGGAAAGTAGTAGCTAGAAAAGCTTGTAAGAATGAGATCCTATCTCAACTTAGCCACAACTAGTGTAGAGGGGTGATAACGAAGGGTAAAGGAAGGGTGATGATGATTTAGAGATAACAAGGAGATAATTACAAGATAACTAGTGTAGAGCAGCTAGGTGGGAGGACAACGAGTGAGAAAGGTTCCTGGGATATCTAATTCTACTTCTGTGGACTAAACTAGTCAAATAGCAGAGACAAACTAAGATTGATACCTTACTAAAGGTTGCCAGGGATAGCCGAGACGGTAAGATGCTTAAGAGGTTTACCACCTCACCCCTTACCAGAAGCGACTAGTGGGCTTATGGACGTCTTATCTTTTAAGAACTAGCTCGAATGTGAGGAGAACCTAATGCCGCCCACAATCTGTCACCTACTGGGAGTGGGCTCCTACTTTCCGTGCGAGCCAGCGACACCCAAAGGCAAGACTTAGCCTAAGCACCGCGCTTATGCTAATTCTCACTACTCTAATTGTGATCAAACAACTAGAACACCTTGTTACAGGCGATGGAAAACAACCAAGAGATTGTTACAGGATCACAATCTAGTCTGCAACTACTAAAAGACAAGATAGAACACTACAATACTATTGTAAGAATAATATTGCACAAGTAATACTTAGAAAAGTAGAAAGAGAATATATTAAAATATAAGTCTAAAAGAGAAAGATACAAAAGCTATACCAGACTCTACAGAAGACGACTCTGGAGATCCCGAGCTTTGCTCGACTCAACTCTAACTCCCACACTAGACTACTACTACTACTACTAAACACTTGTATCAATCTTGGATCACTTGAAACCTTGAACTCTTTTTCATCATGCCTTGAGAGGGTGGAATCAACCTCCT
>DXKC01057528.1:0-12761 GCA_031170775.1 Cymbopogon citratus
CTTCTGCAGGATGGCTGGCAGCGACGACGGTGGTGGCAACTTAGGGTTCGGATATGGACCGACGTTTGTGTTGGGAGCTTAGGCGAAAGCCTATGACAGCGACGCCTGCGGGCGCCGCTTTCTCTCTTGGGGGCGTCGCGTCCCAGCATTTTCCACGGGTGAAAACCCGGTCCATTATTGGACGAGCGATGGCGGCGCATTGAACGTCGTAACCTTCCTGAAGGCATCGCTGTGGAATTCGACTAGGTTGGGTTGTCTCGTGGTTGGGTGGCCATGGTTGGAAGTCGGAGCTGCTCTTGTATCGTGCTTGAGCTGGGCAACGATAACCTAGTATGGCCTCCTGGTTCGAGAGCTCCGGACTCACATCTTTGTTGGGTCGTCGTTTACTCTGTTGTTTGCGTGGTAGGCTTCGCCTTCGTGGTGGTTTTCGCTACGTTTGGCTGCCTTGTTTTATTGTTTTTGGGCCTGGTTTTCCTTATAAACTGGATCAACCTTCTTCTTATTAATATAAAGCCGGAACAGTCTATTCGTGGATTTAAAAAAAAAATGAAGGTAAGTTTGTACTGCTACAACTAGAACCGCGGCCGCTCATCGTTCACTCATGATAGTCTTGCGTCTCAATTCCTGGATGGCTCTGCCTCTCCTCCTCACCATGGCGCTCTATCAGCTAGTACAGTACACGCACAAACGCCGCCCTCGAACGCTTTCCATCCTACTCCTCTGATGCTTGCTAAGTTCGGTTCATTATATATGCGATGCCAGGGCAAAGTGGCGCTGCATGTGCATCTGCACGCGGGAGGGACGCACAAAACGAAGGAATCACGCAAGCCGCCGAGGCCCGAGCGGCCAGGCCAACGGCTACTAGTGGCGGATACAGTAGCAACAAGCGCGCAGATGCCAATGACACCGGGGCACCCGGATGCCTTTTGGAGTAGCTGACAGAGAGCTCACCTTTGGCGTTGGTGGCACACGGATCAGCCGGTCGTCCTTATCTTCAAAGATGTGAATGCAGCCCGTGGGCCATCGGCACAGCTCGGAGCACGAAAATTTAGCCCGGCACAAACACGACCCGGCATGAAACGAATCGGGCCCGTGCCGGCCCAGAGCACGCTGCAGGTCGTGCTTGGGCTGTTGCCTCGGCCCGTCGGACAGCACGGCACGGCCCGGCAATAGTTAAAGGCCCGGTAGAGGCCCGATGTGGAGAGCCCTAGGAGCAACAGGCTAACAGCCCACTACTACAACCTCGGCCTGCTAGGCCACCGGCCCATAAAAACCTCCTCACGTGGCCAACTCTAACTTCTCTGTCACCCACCAGAAGTGCCGAACCTTCTCCTGCTCGTCGCGCGATGACGCTCGCCTCCCCCGCTCTTGCTCGCTCTTCTCGCTGCTTGCTCGCCTCTGCTCTGGCCCCCCGCCGCTAGAGGCCACAACCGTGGCACTCTACTCGCCGCTCTGGCTCCACCGCTGCTCGCTGACCCGCCGCCGCAGATCTGAGGCCGTCGCTACCATGCCTCTGCTCTGCTCGCTGCTCAGGATCCTCCTCGTCCGACACCGTCGCCTAGAGAGCCACCGCGGCCGCCGGACAACGCCTTGAGCTCGAGCTTGTCCTCGTCCTCCGTCCTCTCTCCTGTTCCCCTGCCGAAGCGGATTTCGGGCTGGCCCAATGTGCCACTTGGCCCTGTGCTCGACGGGCTGGCACGGCACGAAAATTGGCCCACGTGTCGTGCCTCGGCCGTCGAGTAAGCACGGTGGCTTATAAAGGCACGGCCCGGCGGCACGCGGGCCAAACAGGCCCGTGCCTAGCACGGGCCCGTGCCGGCCCGTTGCTCAACACTAATTATCTTGGGCGGCTTCTCAACTAATACTGCTAATGGGACAGCTTGATGGGGTTTTTGAGCAGGAAATGAGTGACACTATGAAGCGGACGGGGACAGGTTGAGTTGATGACACAGACGGGTTGGATTGTCATGGTCATTGATCGATGCGTACGCTGCAGGTCATGCCTGGACTAGTTTAGGAATTAGTATACGTGTGATGTTCTATAGTGAATCTAAAAATGTTCACTTAATATACACATGTTCTAAGGATGTTCTCCTAGTATATGCGTGATGTTCTATAGATACATTTAATATAAACGTGATGTTCTATGATGTATCTAAGAATGTTCTCCTAGTATTCGCCTGATGTTCTACGATGTATCTAGAGATGTTCGCTTAGTATATTCTATAATATATTTGTGAAGGACCGATGTTTGGTGGTATATTATAGGTTGTTTAAGTAATATTTATGTGATATATATATTTCCTCAAACTTAAATGGTTTGATATGGTTTAATAATGAAAATGTTTTCTATTTAGACACATATTTATATAGTGTGCGGCGGTTTTATTTTTTGAACATTCCAAAAAAAGTACTTTTTTACTTTTTTTGTAAATCAATACTCTTTTATTTTCTATCTTTTATTTCTGGAGAAAACGAGTGGCTGTGGAGAAAGCGACGTGACTCTGTACTAATGGGCGAAAGCAAGTTTGATTTTGTATCCATTTTTTATTTTCTATTTTTTTATTTATAGAGAAAGCGAATGGTTTTTGAGAAAGCGGTTGGGCTATTTTCTATTTTTTTCTGGACAGAGAAACTGCCGTGGCTCTATAACAATGCAAGCGATGCAGAAACGAGGCGAAAAAGCACGATATAAGTGGACGCGGGCCGCCAAACCAAGAAAATGCCCAATTCAATGCAGGCGCACGCGGTGGAATTTTTTTTGGGTGGCTGGAGCGATGCTCGCTTCCACCCGGGTCGGACCACAACACCGCCACTCACTCCCCTCTGCTTTTCTCCACCACCCAAATCAGATCTTTTCCCACGCTTGCTTAGCTAAATGAAGCTACCAACCGTCGAATCGAGTTTTTATTTCTGTTCACAAATCGAGCCCCAAAGAAGCGCCACTGGCCATCACATACAGAGGAGCTTGAATGCTCCATCAGATCCCTCACGGGTGCAAGAGAAGACGACCCAATCCGGGGATCCAGCTATCACAAGCAAAATTGCCAAGTCCAAGCCTATTCTTTTACATGGATTGAGGTGCAGACAAGCATCGCTATATTGTGTAGTGTGTTCTCCTTTGTTTTTTTCAAGGTTCCTGTAGAGCTGTTCATCAGTTTTCCCTCTTCAGTCTACAGCCACGATCAAGAAACATAAGGCCATGTGCTGACTGCAGCGGGTGCAACAGCTACGCAGCATTCAACTCGCCAGTCGCCACTAATACTATGGCTACTGGCTCTGGCTGTGCTACTTGATTGTCGCCGACGTTGCAAACCACTTGCTGATCGACTGTATTCCGCACATACAGAAACATAAGGCCGCAGACAGGAGATTAATGGAGGCAACAGCACTGAGCGTGGGCAAGTCCGCGCTGAATGGAGCACTTGGCTATGCCAGATCTGCATTAGCAGAGGAGGTGGCCTTGCAGCTTGGCGTCCAACGCGACCATGCTTTCATTAGGGATGAGCTCGAGATGATGCTGGCTTTTCTGATGGCCGCGCATGATGAGCGCGATGAGCACAAGGTCGTCAAGACTTGGGTGAAGCAGGTCCGTGATGTCGCCTACGACGTCGAGGACTCCCTCGAGTACTTCGCCGTTCGTCTCGGGAAGCCATCTTGGTGGCGTGTATTTCGCACGTTACTCGACCGGCGTCGTGTGGCCCTGCAGATGAAGGACCTCCGAGCCAAGGTTGAGGATGTCAGCCAGAGGAATGTGCGCTATCGCCTCATCAAGGGATCCGAAACCATTACTGCCACTGGCACTGCTCAGTCCAGCATGACTGGTGAAACAATGTCAGGCATGGAGGAAGCAAGAAGGGAGAAGGACAAAGCCAAAGTGGAGCTTATTAGGTTAATCGACAGGATGGATGAGAACCTTCAAGTGATTGCTATATGGGGACCAGACTATGTTCAGCAGGAGGCATCCATCATCAAACTAGCTTACAATGACCTGAAAAGAAGGAAGGAGTTTGAATGCCATGCCTTGATTCAGATCATGCACCCCTTCAATCCAACCGAGTTTTTGAAAACCATCATCAGGCAATTTTATGTTGATTTTCTTGAAGAAACATTGATGACAACACAGCAAGACTCCACTCCTGGTGCCCAAGATTTGCCGAAGATGGGGATGATGACAGAAGGTGACTTGGTTGATGCGTTCAAGGAATATTTGAACAACAAGAGGTACCTCATAGTGCTTACTGACCTATACAATGTTGTGGAGTGGGACCAGATTAAGGCTTTCTTCCCAAGCAACAACAAAGGAAGCCGGCTCATAGTGTGTGCAGAGCAAGTTGAAGTTGCCAGATTATGTGTTGAGCTAGAGACTGCACTACCAGAGCACAAAAATTAACTTCTAACCAAGTGTTTTATGCTTTCTACGAGAGAAGGTAATATCCAATCATAACATAATCTACTATTCATTCTCTAGTTTTACTCATATTTTTTATAATTGCACAATAAATCCTTTTCAACAATATGACAGAAATAATTCATATCTTTTGTCATACCTACCTTTTTAGCTATGTCATCATCTTATATGCTAATAATATCTTAGACATGTTATGTACCATCGAAGAATGAAACTTATTTTTTCATGGAAGTTTTTGAAAACATTCTGATCATTCAAAACATGATTAAGTGTTTCCATAGGAATACAAAGCATTACCTAACCTGGATAGCTTGTGTTTAGGGTTCACATGGTGGAATTGATTCAGCGGGGGAAGGTTCTAGCTCACATATTACAGATACTAGTAATAGTAAAAGCTCTTTAGAGGGAAAGAGACTGACTCGTATGGAGACAACACTAGCTGTTTTTAAGGAATCTCAACTCATTGGCAGAGAAAAGGACAAATCAGAAATTATCAAAAAGATTTTAGATAGACATAGTCAAGAATTTGAGGTGATCTCCATCTGTGCAATGGGTGGTCTTGGGAAGACAACTTTAGTCAAACATGTCTATCAAAGCCAAGAGCTCAATACAAAGTTTGAGAAGCGTGCTTGTGTCACAATCAAGCGACCTTTCAATCCCAATGAGCTCCTCAATAGCTTAGCTACACAACTAGGTGGCATGGAAGGGAATGGTCACAAATTGGTTGATCTTTTAGATGGAAAGAGCTATTTGATCATTCTTGATGATATGTCATCCACCACAGAATGGGATGCTATAGTAAAATATTTCCCTACTACTATTACAATGAGCAAGATTGTAGTAACCACGAGGGAAGAGAACATTTGCAAGCATTGTTCGAAGAAAGAGAATATATACAAGCTCGAGCTTTTGCGACACGAAGATGCACAAAAACTCTTCATAGAAAAGGTATGACATATATAATACAAGGATGCCCACTTTCTTTGACATATAATTACATTGTAGGCGTACAAAATGATTTAATTGGGGAAGATTTCCTAATTGTGCACCCTCAAGAGTGTGCATGCACATAGAAACTTATCAACACGAGAAATATGATGACACACTACTCATACTAACTAGGAATAACACTCAACACGGTAATATAATTAATAACAAAATAAGAGTACTCACAAAGTTATACATGTTTTGTGGTTTCTTTAGAACTAGATATAGAAAGTGTATTAGCCTGTTTCTTAATAAAAGTACCAGGTCTTTTTTTTTGCTTTTAGTAGACTGAGTTAAATTGAAACACAACCAAGAACCTTTGGTAGACTTTACGTTAATTGAAGGCTCGAAGCACAACCATGTACAGACATGGACGGACTTGGGCATTCTTAAGTACTCCCACTGTCCCAAAATAATTATACTTTTAGGATTCAAATCAGTCACATAATAAAAGTACTTTTGGCTTATATATGGACTACCTAGATGCTAGTAACTTTTATTGCTTTCTCTGTTTTCAAAGTGCAATCGTGCGTTACATGTTGGTACTACTTTTTACTACTTTTAATAGTAGGAGAACAGTAGCATTAGTCTTTCCCCCCGCATCTTAGAAATGCATTTATTTTAGGACACGAAGTATGTTTTTTTGCAACAGGACAGGAAGTATGTGGGTAGCTCTTAAACTATTCCATTCAAAACAAGACAATTTCAAGCACCAATTAGGGGCCCAAAAATTTAAAGGTCTCAGTAGCCTAAAATTGAGTAGTGTTTGACATTTTTTATACTTCTAGAGGTTGGCTGTTAAAGGGCTCAACTTTAAAGAAAACTAGGAGGATACCCCGCGCGTTACTGCGGGAACTACGATTTGGAATGAGAGATTAAACTAGTCATGCAATCCTTAGGAAGTTATTTCACCCAGAAAAACTTATAATTTAGAAGAAGAAAATGTTGATTGCTTCCATACCATATGCAAGTTTGCTAGCTGGGTACTACTCAGGTGCTCTAACCACTAGAGGCCCTTTCGCTCCCATACCTTATGTGTTTTAGAATTCAGAAGGGATGTAATAGTAGCTATAAAAGAACAGACCATGACGAGATGCAAAAGCTTGATTACCATTCTTTATATCATAGCTCTCTTCGTGGGAGAAAATTTATATTCCATTCGTAGACAATTTTTTTTAAAAGAAGTATAACTTAGAAAGACTATTATTCTAATTATTTATGTACTGAAATCTTAAATTTGAATAAATTCAGGTGTTTGGGACTGTTACATGTTTTGATGAGGAGTACTCTGAGTTAATTAACGAAACAAATCAGATTTTGAGGAAGTGCAATGGACTTCCTCTAGCAATAGTCAGAATGGGTGGTTTCTTGGCCAAGCAACCAAAAACTGTCACACAGTGGAGAAAATTCAATGAGCATATTAATGTTGATCTAGAGATGAATACAGAGCTTCAGAGGATACCAAATGTCCTCATTAAAAGCTTTGAGGGCTTGCCTTATCATCTCAAGTCTTGTTTCTTATACCTGTCCATCTTTCCTGAAGACTACAATATCAAGCGAAGACGCTTGGTGAGACGGTGGACTGCAGAGAGTTACTCTTGTGAGGTACGTGGCAAGACCTTGGAAGATACAGCTGACAATACTTCATGGAACTCATTGAAAGGAGTGTCATCCTACCGGTTAGGAAACAAATTCCTAGTCGAAAAGGAATCAACTCTTGCCAGCTCCATGATCTCATGCGTGAAATAAGCATCTCAAGGGCAATGGATGAGAATCTTGTTTTTAGACTAGATGAAGGTAGCACCAACTCTAATACACATGTCAAGGTTCGTCATGTTGCCATAAGTAGCAATTGGGAGGGTGATAAGTGTGAGTTTGAGAGTGCAGTAGACTTGTCTCACATACGGTCATTAACAGTATTTGGAAAGGTGAGGCCACTTTCATTTCTGACAAGATGAGCTTGCTACGTGTGCTAGACATGGAAGGCACTAGGGGTCTACTTGACCATCACCTTGAGCACATTGGGAGGCTAGTTCACCTAAAATATATTTCTCTAAGGGGATGTGCTGACATCTTTCACCTGCCAGATTCATGGGGTAACCTTAGACAACTGCAAACACTAGATATGAAGGGCACAAGTATATGTAACCTGCCAAGAACTATCAACAACCTTACAAATGAATTCTGGTCGGACTTCGTAGGTGATGGCTCCCGACCCCTCGCTCCCCGGCGAGGGCGACCTCCCTGCCGTTGCTTCCGCCACCGCCACCACCAACCAGCCACCCCCCAACCCAGGCCTCACGCCATCTCACCACCGGCCTAAGCCGTCTGCTCCGCTCGGTGGCGAGCCCCGACGTACGGTCAAGGCTGCACCGCGTGCCGGAGCCCCTTCAGCTAGGTCAGGAGAAGGTCTGCAGGAATGTTTGCTCAGTAACTTCCACAATGTAGCAATCCCAGGTGCTATTTCCCCCTCGTCGCCCAACTCCCCTGCCTTCGTCTGGATCACCCCTCCTTCTCGTTCTTCCCGCTTCAACGTCTTCTTCGTTCGCAATGCTGTTCACTTCCTCCTCGTCGCTCCTCCGGGTCGCCTCCGTGTTTTTGTTTTTCGTGTTCGGGTTTCCTGTCAAAACATTGCGAATGTGCTGGTCGTTCAGGGTAGGATGCGCTTTGGGACCTCCGTTCTGCTGCTCCACCCATCCATGGAGGCCGCTGTGCAGCATGCCAGTCTTCTCCCTCCTGAGGTTGAAGATGGAGTTATTTCCCAACTACCCGACGTCCCGTCACCACAGTTGGACGCCCGTTCCCGTTTCCAAAATCCTGCCCCTGTGCCGAGACAACTCGGCATTTACTGCCAACGCTCGCTGTGATAAGATTGTGCGGGGCCTGCGTCGTGATCATGCTCACTGCTCCCACACCACTAGCACGCAAAGTTCTCTGCCGTCCATACCGGGAACTAATGCAAGTCCTGTCGCCAACGGCCCGGCACCCCGGCCTTCATTGCAGCGAGGTCAACTGTTGGAGGAGAACCAGAACGCGCCCACTAGCCCTAAATCTTACCTTGAAGCTGCCCGCTCTCCTGCAGCGCCAAAACCTCTTATTCCCAGACGCCCCAAGCCCATCACCAGCACTCGCGTCTGCTTCCGTTGCCTTGCACCGGACCACATGGTTCGCGACTGCCGGGATCCGGTTCGCTGCCGCAACTGCACCCTCTTCGGTCACCGCACTCACAAATGCAAATTGCCGCTTGCACCTGCCCTCGCTCACTATCGCCAGCGTAAGCCCACCATCCTCACCGCAGCCTTGCGTCGCACCGTTCACGCTGTGCCCTTCCCGGGTGCAACAGCTTCCGCTCGCTCACCCCAGCCTTCCCCGCCGCCGAACTCACCAGCCTCGCCTTCACCCCCCAGCTCACCGGTCGCTATGGCCAGTGAGCCCCCCGACGCCTCGCCAGTCTTTGACATTAGCGTCGCCTACCACCCAAACAACATGATCCCCTCCTCCAGCAGATCCGCCCCTGACGTTGCGCCGCCAGTCTTCTGCCAGGCTCGTCATCCACGGGAGCTGCTCGGCATTGCTTTGCTTACTCACTTGCTGTCCTCCCGCGCCTCCTGTGCTCCTTCGCTTCCCTCTGAGTCGCCCATCAGCCTCGCCACGGCCGTGTGCTCGCCTGCTGACACACCTGAGTTCTGCTCCCCGGAGCAGCCACTGCTTTCGCAGCCTCCCTCGCCGGTTCTTGCTCCCTTGCCGGCAATTGTTCACCGCCATCGTGGCGTCGCCTCGCTTGCCTCGCCTCCTGCCTTTGTTCAGCGCCATAGCTCCAGGCTGGCGGCTAAAGACAAAGGAAACTTTGTGAACATGACCGACAAGGCGGTGCAGAGGAAGGCGCTTGTCAACAGCCTGTAGGCCTGCTCCGCCAACCTTCGGAAGCACGTCCAGCGTCGTGGCCTCATCTCTAGGACCAAGCTGCCGATGGCTCTGCCGGACATTCGCAAGCTTGCTCGTGCGGCTGGACCGCGGTGGACGCGGTGTCGCCTCAGCCAGGGAAATGATTGGTGCAATCCTTAGCTTGTTCGACCAGCCGTGTGTGGTTTGTGTTTGCTCCATTTGTGGGTCTCAGGATTGTCCTCCTGATTGTTTTCTCTCCTTTCGTTTGAGTCCTTTGCTTCTCCTAGTGCCCCCTGTACTCTTTTTATTCTTCTTTGAGTCTGTGGTTTTCTGTTATGGTTGTGTCTTGTCCGTGCCGTCTCTGACGGAGTGTGTTCTTGGTGTTCGGTTAATTTGAAAATGGCTCCTTCTTCAAAAGCTTTTTTACTGCTTTCCTGGAATGTGCGTGGTCTTGGCGACCCGGATAAGTGTACGATTGTTCGCGATGCGATTCGCTCTGCTGCTCCATCCATCATATGCCTCCAGGAAACAAAACTCTGTGTCTGTGATTTCTTCAAAGCAGCCACCTTCCTCCCGCCTAACATGCTCTCCTCTTTTGTTGTTTGTAATGCCTCGGGGTCTCGTGGCGGTATGCTCACTGCTTGGGACCCGAACTCTCTCTCTCTCCATAGTAACCATTCACTAAACAACTTCTGCCTCACCACCATGTTCACTTCCTGCATCTCTGAACATTGCTTCTCTATCTCCAATGTTTATGCTCCTTCAGACCACCGTCTTTCCCCCCTTTTCCTCTCTACTATCTCTGACCTCTCCCCTTCTATCCCTGGCCCTTGGGCCTTGGTGGGTGACTTCAACCTCATTCGATCACAACAAGATAAGAACACTGCCGTTTCCAATGCCCCTCTTATTGCTGCGTTCAATGATAAAATCAATGAGGTCGGTTTGCTTGAGGTCCCCCTGTCTGGGTGTTGCTATACCTGGACGAACAAAAGAGACGAACCAACTCTTGCTCGGCTCGATCGAGTATTCCACAATATAGCCTTTGGAACCTTGTTTCCATCTGCCTCTCTTCACAACCTTCCTAGACCAACTTCTGATCATACACCTCTTCTTGCAACCTTGTCCACTGCAATCCCCAAGTCTAATATTTTTCGTTTTGAAAATGCTTGGTTACTGAACAATACATTCCTGCCGTCCGTCCTCCCGGCTTGGATGGAGGGCCGCCGTCATGGTAATGCAGCTGGAAACCTTGTTGGGTGTCTCAAATCCGTCAGAGCGGCGGCAAAGGTTTGGTCTAGGCGTAACAGAGCGCCACCAGCTATAATCCCCAATTGCAAATTCATAATTTTGCTGTTTGATTCCTTCGAAGAATCTCGGCCTCTTTCACAGGATGAAAGGCAGCTTCGGCAGGAAGCTTATGATAGGTTGGCTATGGAACTCAAGCAAAGGGCAGCGTACTGGAAGCAGCGTGCCAAAATCAGAGCCGTCCGTGAGGGAGACAGCAATACGGCATTCTTCCACGGGCATGCAACCGTGAAGTGGAGAAGGAGTGGAATCATAAGCATCTCGGTGGATGGGATTCAGGTCACCAGCCACCAAGCCAAAGTCACAGCCTTGACAGATTACTTCAAGACAATCATCGAGTCGCCAGGCCAGTCCTTATGGGCCTTTGATTGTGAAGAACTGTACCAAGGTATGTTGTCGGCATCGGACGAGCTTACGATGCCGTTCATAGAAAAAGAAGCTGTAGCAGCCATCAAGAGCATGAACAGATGTAGCGCACCGGGCCCGGATGGTTTTGGGCCAAGCTTCTACAAGGCAGCCTGGGGGACGGTGGGAAGGGAAGTTATGGATTTCCTAAATGCTTTTCATGATGGTCAGGTGGATTTGGAGTGCCTGAACCGATCTCATATGGTCCTCATCCCAAAGAAGCCGGGAGCAACTGAAGTGCATGCTTTCAGGCCCATCTGCCTTCAGAACTGCTCAATCAAAATCCTGTCCAAAATCTTGACAACAAGACTGCAGAAAGAGATCAACAAACTGGTGGACATTGACCAGACTGGCTTTATTAGAGGCCGATCAATCTCGGAAAATTTTGTTTATGCCATGGAACTGGTGCAATGCTGTCACAAAAGAAAAATTCCGACCATGGCCGTCAAACTAGATTTTGCAAAGGCATTTGACACGGTATGTTGGGAAGCGTTGGATGTGGTACTGCAAGCTAGAGGTTTCAGTCAGCAATGGCGGCAATGGATGCAAATGATCCTCAAATCTTCCAAGTCTGCTGTCCTTGTGAATGGGTGCCCAGGTCCATGGATAAACTGTAAGCGCGGGCTAAGGCAGGGGGATCCCATCTCGCCATATCTTTTCCTCCTTGTGGCAGATGTCCTGCAGGTTTACATCAAGCGTGCTACGCCCATTCGTCACCCCATTGTGGATGGAGAAAGGTGCCCAGTTCTACAATATGCTGACGACACTCTACTGCTAGTAAGAGGGGAGCTAGAGGATATACAGGCTCTCAAATTGGCCCTTGACAAGTTCTCCAGTGCCACCGGTTTGCACATAAATTACTCCAAGAGCACAGCTGTGCCGATTCACATGGAGCCTGAAGTTGCTGCTGCTTGCATCTCGGCCCCAGGATGCCGGCAAGAAGGTTTCCCCCAGACTTACTTGGGTCTCCCTCTGTCCAACACCAAGTTACGTCTCAATGCATTTGCTTCGCAGATTGCCAAGACTGATAAATATCTAGCTGGATGGCAAACTGGATTACTCAATCACATGGGCAGAGCCACTTTGGTTAACTCAGTCTTGGATAGCCAATTAGTATATGCCATGTGTGCACTTGCCATCCCCACTGGCGTGATTGATCAAGTTGATAAAAGAAGACGAGCGTTTCTATGGGCTGGGACTGATAGAGCTTCTGGAGCTAAGAGTCTCATTGCATGGGACCATGTTTGTGATACAAAGGAGGCAGGAGGATTGGGTCTCAAGGACCTAGGTGTGCAGAACATTTGTATGATGCTGAAACTCATACACAAATTACACAGACAGAGCGAGTCAGCATGGGCTCGTTGGGTTCAGAGGAATGCGTGCATTGCTTCCCTTCAGGGTGATCTCCATGGGCAGCATTGGGACACCCTACGGTCACTCCTACCAATCTATCGAGCAATTACCACAGTGACTTTGGGAGATGGTTCCTCAACCTCATTCTGGCATGATGTTTGGCAGGGAGAGGACTCCATGGCAGAAAAGTTCCCTCAACTATTCACCCATTGCCGGACACCAGAGATGACTGTCAAGCAAGCTGTGGATGGTGCTATTGAGCAAAGTTTAGTCCAACGACGCTCTCCAATAGCTAGCCAGCAACTCGCCGAACTCGAGGTGATATTACAGCAGCTGCGATTGGGGGGTGACAGAGACAAGAGGCTGAGCCCGATGCTCAGGAAAAATGGTGACCTGAACACCTCGCTGCTGTACA
>DXKC01057538.1:0-11341 GCA_031170775.1 Cymbopogon citratus
GGCAGCGGAGGCAGCGGGTACTTGTCGTAGTAGCGCGCGAGGTAGGTCCGCGTAATGGGCACAAGCCCCTCTGTCGTTGCCATCGCCGGCGCGGCGGGCGGCGGCGAACAGTGGTGGCGTGGGGACGGGAAAGGGGGGGATGAGGGCGCACGTGAAATGGACGCCCCGCTACTGTTGTGCCGTCACCGGGCGGTGCTGTTTAAGAAAGGGAACGAAGCAGCAAAGGAAAGCGTCAACCAGCTGTTCGACGAGGCTTCGACTCCTTTGAAACAGCTTATGCTAAGGCCTCGTTCTCTTTAGGTCAATTCTGAAACACTGTAGGTGGACCGAACCGTAGTTGGGTTGGTCAACACTCCGGCTGTGGAGGCTGCCGATCCTGCGTTCGAACGCGGGATTTTCTCACCAGAGAACAGTACTTCCTTAAATAAACTCAGTTGACTCGCACGAATGTACCACCACTGTCAGATCTATCAGCCGTGTTCTATAGCCTAGGTATAGGTTGTAGGTCTACCTTACGCACTAGAGGGGTTGTGTGTGTGAGTTGTGTGCGTGTGGTGTATGCTAGGTGCATGAGTTCAGATACTACAGCTTGTACTGTAAGGATGAGACAATAAAAAAAATCTGAAACACTATAGCATTTTGTTTGTATTTGGTAATTATTATTCAATTACGAACTAATTAGGTTTAAAAGATTCATCTCGTAAATTAGAGACAAACTGTGTAATTAGTTATTTTTTTTATCTATATTTAGTGTTCCATACATGTGGCCAAAGATTGATGTGATGGTGATGTGACAGAGAGGAGTTAGAATTTCTAGCAAAAAGAACAAGGCTTAAGTGATGTGCTAAGGGACTGCTCCCTCTGCTCTTTTATACATGTCGTCGAGGCATTTAAAAATTATACTCCCTCTATCTTAAATTAGAAGTCATTGTAAGAATCTTATAGAGTGAAAGCATCTTCAGTTTGACTAAATTTTTATGATAGGATAATAATATTTAGGGTGTCAACTAAGTATTATTGGATTCTTTATTATTAATTATATTTTTATAGTATACTAATTTGATGGCATAAATTTTTGTAAGTTTTTCTATAATTTTGGTTAAACTTTAAATACTTTAACTTTTTAAGATTTTTGAAATGACTTAGAGTTTGAAACGGAATGGAGTACCAAAATAGCGCTACTCCCTTCGTCCCTTTATACAAGTTGTTTTAGAAGGAGAAGCAGATACCAAAATCCAAAGTGGTTAGCAAAAGAATGCATTAGCCCAAACAATATGAAAACACTATGAAATTAAGATGACATGCCCATTTGATGACCTCCTTTCTACTCTTTTCCACTCACACCAACCTGCCAATATTTGCATAAACAAAGGATAGAGTACACCAACTTTTCACCATGGCAAAACTTACAACCTGCCAAAAACGGGTCATATACTTTCCAAAACCAAAAATTCAAACAGCAGCTCCAGCCACCACTTTTCCTAACCTAGGGGTCGATAAAAGGCTAACAACCACAACTTTGCTAGCACCACTTCAACCATTCCCCATCCTTGGCCATACCTGACTTGAATGCACCACCAGAGGGAGAAGATGAGTTGCCTAATCTCAACAAAGAACAAGAAGAAGATGATGGTCCTTTACCTGATGTAGTGAGTGCAGGTACAGGTCCATAGAGGGGCAAGTTCAAAAAAAAGTCCATAGAGATGATGGTCCTTTACCAGATGTTTTACCTTGCCTCTTTCACCAAGCAACGGATCAGGATGTCCAAGTCCATAGAGGGGCAAGTTAAAAAAAAGTCCATAGAGAGGCCACCAGGTCATCACGGCCTCAATCTTTCACGAAACTGGTGAAGAAGTATTTCAGCACATGATCAGTATTCAAAAGATTATTGTAGTGGTTCTCTTTCTCTCTCTACTTTCTAATAAGATCTGTGTTATTTCATTGTCTCCCAACATCAGTGCCATAGTTGTAAATCTCTCTCTCTCTCACCAAAAATTATAGTGTGCTGCTTTTAAGTTTCCCCTAAATCTCTGATTGTTGAATTAAGTAACAAATGTCATTTTGTACAAGTAATAATCTGAGCACAGTTGTCTGATTGTACCATTCAACAGTTCCCTATAGAAGAGACCATTCATGTATTCAACAGTTCCTAGTGTGCGAGTGGATACGAGCTGCGGGTGGCATCTAGCGAGTGGCACGCAGCTCTGTGAGGACCCAGTAGGGACTTCGTGCGGGTGGCATCTGGTAGAGGTTGCAAGCTGCAGTCTTCTGATGACGACGAAGGAATAAGGTGAGGTTTATTGATTCTAAACTATCCGTTTTTAAATGATTTTTTTCAATCTGTTTCATTGGTCGGCAGACATTTGCTATTTAAGGTGTAAATTTGAACCAATTAGTGACCAATATCAAATTATTTTTCTTCAACTTTAATTATACTTCATATAAACCAAGATACTAGACTTCCAGACTTCAGAACATAAGTCTTCATATCGCATTCCATTTGCTACTAGCTTTATTTTGTTTTATTTCTGGTTCAGAATTAAGAGCAACAGTTCCGTTCACTAAAAAAATTACGTTGCAACTATTAAAAAAAATCCATTGATATATAGTAAGACATTCTAACGTCAGTGGTGGACCTAGGGTTTTAGCGCAGGGTATATGGCTCAAAAAATTTTCCGATGTGCCACTAGTACTAATATAGAAAGACTAAAAGATAAAGCATATTACATATGCTAAAATCTAATGGTGTCAAAAGAAAATGGAAATTTAGAATGGCATGGTACATAGCTGCAATGGAATTGAGCAAAATAAAACAAAATTAGGAAATTGCTATGGAATTCAACAAAATAAAACAAAAATTGAGGCTGTTAGGGATCAAACTAGCGACCTCAAGGTTCAATGCAACAAGCTTACCAATTGACTAAGAAGATGTAATTGTACATAACTTTCAATTTTTTTATTTAATTGGGGATAATCCAATGTTCATTAGTACATGGCTGGCCCATAGGGTATGTGGTGGCCCACCCTGTATACCTCATGGGTCCGCCCCTGTCACACGTATACTCCTCTGATTTAGGAACATGTTTTTAAGGCCCTAGGTTGATGGCAAGTGGTGGTAGGGGCATGCATGGGAGAGCCTGCTTCATCCAAAGATTGTGGATGCGGCATGCCTGGGATCCGATCGAAAGGTGTTTGCGGTCCTTCAAACCAATGCGTGGCCGAGAGCATCGCAGCAAAACTTGGTGGGACGATAAGCACAATTACATTGCAATAGAAGGCCAGGACTTGCTCAGGATACGCAAGAACAGATCAACTCGACTTGATCCCTGATTCGGATGAGGAAGGCCCCAAAACATTTTTGCAAGAGATCAAATCGATTACAAGAGAAGCAGAAAGAAGTGATGCTCACCAAGGAGCCGATGCCAAGAGGAGAGATTCTAGGACAGCCTAGGGCCAAATTAGATCAGAGCCACCACCGTCACTAGAGGTATGCCCAATGTTGTAGCCCCACTCAGATCCAACTGCGCTAGTACTCACCTAGGGTTTAGCACAGGCTCACGACAGTAGAGGAGAGGAAAGAGGACCTGGGGTGCAGGGCTGCCATCAGCCGCCTCCACATGCCGCACGCTGGCCTCCTCCCTAGGTGGGGCGCTCGCTGCCCTCGGCCTCCTCTATGTTGTGCCCTAGGGCCGAGCCTTGAGATAGCGTGGAGGACGAAGCAGCCGGGATGACGAGGGCACCAGCGGCGCCTCGCAATCAGCTGGGGGCGCGGTCGAGGCGGTGATCCTGTGCGTGGCTGCCGCGCAGACCGAACGAGACGGGGACGGTGGGCAGGAAGAGGCCGCGAATTCGAATAGACAGGTGGGTGCGGCTGATGGATAGGAAGCAGTCGGGGTTAGCCTGTTAGGTTAGGGTTTTGGACACTTTATATATATGTGAGTTGTTTTGGGCCATGGGCTGGATATCCAACATCGTGAATCCTTGCAAAGCCTGATGTTTTGTGAATTCGTCACGCTAAATTCGTCACGCATTAAAGGATTTCTTGTAGTAATGGTTGATTGCTAGGCACCATTTATCTACAACAAACGATTTTTGATGTGTTTGGTTGGTTGTTAGATGTGTTTATTTGTTAGATGTGATGTCCTCTATTGCTTCGAAAACATTTGGGTTGGGTAAAGTTCATGTCTCTGTTAGCACCATAATAATCAGTTGCAACATGTATACCTCCCTCTATTGGCACGACCCTTTGTGACATGAAAAAACTGGGTTGTGATAGGATGAATTATCTTTTGCCACGAATGGTGTTGCTTTCCATATTTTTGTAGCTATTGTCATGTGTCTATTCTGCTACGCTCATTTAGTTGGACCACCAACAATTTAAAATAATAATATAATACAGGATCAATAACAATTATGCATTTAATTAACATCCATCAAAACATAATTTAACCACAAAAGTAGTACTGAAATTACACCACAAGTACTGAAATACTTAAATGTTTTCGACACTTCACACCACACACGTAGCACTGAAATAAAGTTTTTGACGACACTCCACTACTCCACTGTTTCAAAGAAATCTAAAGGGCGACTTGATACGATCAAAATGAATCATCCTAGGCTAATTGATACGAAATAAAGCACTTGATCAGCAATCCCATCACTTGATCAGCAAAGGGTGATGACTTCAAGACGATCCCATCACTTGTCACCCCATCAAAATGCCTCACTTTGTGGAAAGAATGAATGATATTTGTTTTAGCATAAAATTATCAGAATTGCTCATTATAAAATTATCATAGGTGGAGTGTACGTGGATCTTGATTTTAACCACATGACCAGTTCCTAAGGATCTACACAGCTTGACCACACTCAATGCTCACAAGTAGTAAATATAAATGTAAAGCTTTCTAGTCTGGCAAGCATGTATATATGTCTACGGTACAAATTTAAACTCTTGTCATACAAAAACTCGTTATGCAATAATTTTAATTTTTAAAAGATAAACTCTCCAGAACTTTAGTATCTGTAGGAGCAAAATACACAACAGCTCAAAATATTTCCATATCATATCAGTCAACTACCTAGAATTAGATAAATATTCGCTACCCACAAGTTCAGGTTTGGAGCGAATCACTAATCAAAATAATTATATCCAAAACTCGAGGAAATTTAAATTCGAAAACTAGGTACTTGATAGGAATTAATGTAGAGCAACTATTTATAGTTTTCATGAGAGTTTTTATTCTAGAGATTTATTTTGATAAGGTAAAACTTTGCACACTCTCCTATACTTATTTAGCAAACTTAAAATGACATAGAAAATATTTTAGAGAAATTTTTATTTGATTTTCTAGGATTATGCATATTTTATGGGTTTTATATTTTAGTAGAAATTTATTTATATATTGTATAGGTAGGTAAGGGAATACTTAGCTAGATACATAGGAGATGCACTCCCCCAAACTAGATGTTGATGTAGTCTTTCTTTTGCAGCAAACAGATAGCGAAGGAGGACCTCTTCTGTTGGAGTGTCTACGTTGATGACTGTTGAGACAACACTCCGACAGTAGACTGAGCATCCTTCTATTAACTTTTAGTGATCCTTCAAATTCTGTGAAGCTCAAATAGACAACAAATCTTGTGGAACTGATGGTGTTAGTCATAAATCTCTAGTCTTATGTATCTAGAACCTCTTTTAAAATATGTCTTCTTTCTATAGTAGGATCTTAATATATTTTTGATATATTCATTTTTAGCATGCCATATAGAAAATTGTAAATATGATGAACGCAATATTTATTTATTTATGCCACCATAGCAAATATGCTTATGGGTTTTTAAAAGCTTTTGTTTGGTTTTGTGTAATTGATGACACATGAAGTTGCTAACGATTTCACTAAGTGTATGTAGAATATATTAGCAACATACGATGTAGGAGCTAGGTGGCATGGAGTTGACCACAAGATCATGGTAATGGACATGGTACACATTGTGTCATGATGAAAAGTCCTAAATGGCTAGAGGGGGTGAATAGCCTATAAAAAATTATTGCAAAGCACTAAAACAACAGATTAGTACTTAAGATAGTGAAGCTCTCTAGCACTAGCTCAACTAAGCTAAGCAAGCCACCTACACAAGTCTAGCAAGAAGGCGATAGTCTCTAATCACAACAACGAGGCTAAGACGCTACCTTACTTCTAGTGAGCAACAAAAGTACCACTAAAGCTAAGCTACACTAGAAACTAAGCTACATAACTAGCACTACACAAAAGACAAGAGAGGGATAGGAGTGTTATACCGCCCGTATAGAGGAGATGAACCAATTAATCAATATCAATCATAAGATAGAGACCTCGACAACCAAAGATGACACAATGATTTTTACCGAGGTTCACATGCTTCCCGACAAGCTACGTCCTCGTTGTGGCAATATACCACTTGGAGATGTGCCCGCTAAATGGCGTCGCTTAGCCAATCCTGCAGCCGGTTGCGGCACTATCAACACAAGATGGGGATCCTCTAAGCTATGAGTAATCCACTAGAATAGCTAATTACGATCTCCCACGGAGAAGGCTTAAGAACTCACAAATCACCGGTGTGGCCTCGAACAATCACCAAATCGATCTCAAACCACCTCCGCTGCTGCAAGCCATCTAGGGTGACGGGAATCACCAAAGAGTAATAAGAACTCCACAGCAACCATGAAGAACAAGTGCCTCTAGATGCAAACTCTAAGAAAATGCACTTGAATCTCACTCAATCTCACTTTGAATGCTCAATCAAGTCAAGAGATGAGTGGGAGAGAGTCTCTCTAGCTCAAAGGGTTCACAAAGTTGAAAGAATGGCCAAAAGAACCTCCCCAACGCCGGTCACTTCAATTTATATGCCCACCCCTAAAATCGAACCATTACCTCTTAACAGTTCAAAAATCGGGAGCGTCGGACGGGCCAGACGGCCTTCGCCGGACGCGTCCAGCGCGTGTAAAACACGCGCACCATCAACCTCAACCAGCGGCTCAAACAGAGAACCACCGAACGCACAGACGACAGCCCGTCGGACGCATCCGGTGCATTCAAGCTCAACCACGCGCACCGCTTGGTCAGTGACTGTTGGAGCGTCCGGCTGGTGTCCGACGCTGAGCCTCCAGACACATCTGTCGGTCTGCTCAACTTACACCCTCTCTGTGTAGTGTCAGCCAATCCCCAGACGTGTCAGACACCATGTGTCTGACGCAGTCACCAGAAACTGACCAGCCATGCCACTCGAAGCTCCGGACGCCCTCGCTGAAAAGTCGTGTCCGACGCACCCCTCCGGATGCATCCGGCGCAACCTCCAGAACAGCATGATGCCCGCTCAATGGGCCGGACGCTCGTCCAGCATTCGACGCTTGGTCAAGGCGCGTTCGGCGCTTGAAAAACAGCTGGGACATGCTCGAAAATGCCTCCTTCTCAAAAGTGCCAACACCTCAAGTGTACACCATCTTGTGTAAGTATGTGTTAGCATTTTCACAAACATTTTTGAAGGCTCAAGTTAGTGCTCGAGAACGCAAATGCATATGCAATGAATTTAGACCTAGAGGCACTTAGACGTCGTGGTAACCGTGACTTCCCCTCTTGATAGTACGGCTACCAATCCAAAATGTGATCACACTCTCTATTGTGTCTCGACCACTAAACCGAAAAAGGCCCTATCAAGTTATACCTTTGCTTTGATCTCCACGGGCTCTTTTCCTCTTTTGGAGCTTGATCAAATAACATGCCCACTATGTCCATCCATGATCTTGTGGTCATCACCTTACCACCTAGACCCTTCATCATATGTTGCTAATCTTTTCTACATACACTTAGCGGAATCATTAGCAACTTGGTATGTCACCAATTACCCAAAACCAAACAAGAGCTTTCACATGATCAAGCTCCGAGGTCTTAAGGAGAACCCATGAAGATCAAGGCAAAGGTATAACTTGATAGAGTTTTTCGGTATGGTGATCAAGACACTAGAGAGTGTGATCATATTTAGGATACATAGCTGACTATCGAGAGGAGATATTCACGGTGAATTTGAGGTTCAAGTGCCACTAGGTCTAACTCATTGAGCATATGCATTTTGATCTAGTGTCTAACATTTAACCCTTGGGGATTGACTTGGGAGGCAAGTGATGGAATACTTGGAGTTAGCTCACATACCCAAGGGTGAATGCAAAGGTGAAGTTGTTGTGCTAAAAAAGAGAAGGTGATGGTCCTTTGATTAAAAACTGCTTTGATCATTATTGCTTCGAATCAAGAGGACATGTTGGTTGTGTTGTCCTCTGAATAAGCTTTCCAAAATGTTCATGATCATCAAAATCGGAGATTGAAGCTAAGAGTTATGCCCACTTTAGTGTTAAAGGGTCTGTGACCAGACGCTACACCAGACGCGGCTGTTGTGAGTCTGGTCGTTGCACCAGATGCATCTGGTCAGTGAGATTGGTCAGTTGTAAGTGGACGAGACAGCACCAGACGCATCATGAGTCTGGTTGGTGTGCACCAGACGCGTCTAATCGCTCCGAGAGCTCTCGGGTGGCGGACCAGACGCTGGTGGTTGTGAGTCTGGTGCAAGCACCAGACGCGTCTGGTCGTGAGTGCATAACAGTCATATTTGAACTGCGAGTGACTAGACTCTGCACTAGATGCGTCTGGTCAGTTTGCAGAAGGCTGATTTTGATCCTAACGGCTATATCTTTTGAGGGCACTTATAAATAGAAGGTGGCCGGCCTCGGGCAGATCCTCTTGGTCATTGTAACATATTTGTAAACCCTTTGAGCTAGAGAAACTCCCCTCCACTCATCTCCTTGCTTGATTGTGCATCCAAAGTGTGATTGAGTGAGAATCAAGTGTGTTTGCTCATGTGTTGCATCTAGAGGCACTTGTTCTTTGAGTTGGCTGCAGATTTCTTGTTACTCTTATGTGATTCCCATTACCCTAGATGACTTGGAGTAGTGGCGATGTTTGAGCTCGAGTTGGTGATTGTTCGAGGCCGCACCGGTGGATTTGTGAGGGGTTCTTGAGCCTTCCCAACGGGAGATCACAATTAGCTACTCTAGTGGATTGCTCGTGGCTTGGAGGATCCTCATCTTGTGTTGACAGTGCCGCACCTGACTGCAGAATTGGCTAGGTGATGCCATTTAGCATGCACATCTCTAAGTAGGTGTATCACCACAACGAGGACTAGCTTGCTGGGAAGCTAGTGAACCTCGGTAAAAAATCATTGTGTCATCTTTGCCGAGGTCTCTATCTTGTGATTGATATTGATTGATTGGTTCATCTCCTCTACACAGGCGGTATAACACTCCAATCCCTCTCTTGCCTTACTTTGTGTAGTGCTTGTTGTGTAGCTTAGCTTTAGTGGTAGTTTTCTTGCTCACTAGAAGTAAGTTAGCGACTTAGCCTTGTTGGTGTGATTAGAGACAATAGCCTTCTCACTAGCTTTGTGTAGGTGGCTTGTATAGCTTAGTTGAGCTAGTGCTAGAGAGCTACGCCATCTTAAGTACTAATCCGTTGTTTTAGTGGTTTGCAAAGAATTTTTTGTAGGCTATTCACTTTCTCTAGCCATTTAGGACCTTTTAGTTTTTATGCCACAAATTTATTTGCATGGGGCTTCGTTTTTTAAATACAATGCATGCCATTTTTATTTTGTATTCTAATACATAAATAAGGTGCAAGTAATTTATGCAATTTAAAGGAAAGTAAATATGCTAAAAGGGAAAATGGTTATGCAAGAAAGTAATTTATGCAATGAGTGAAACTAATGCAATGCTAAAAAGATAATTATGGATAACTACCGATTTTACCTTCTGACAAGGGTTCAATGTTTTAAGTCTACTAAGCAGAACTTCTTATGATGTTCATCCTTAGGTGCATCTTTTGGCTCCAAGGTAGAGACCTTGGTAGCTTGCGCCACTTGATGTGATGTCACCCATGTTCCTTGCTCTTCCAGCAAGTTGAAGTGAAGCATTTTTTGGAATCTGGCAGAATCTTGCTCGGTGTGCATGTTCATAGGTCTAAGACTTTCACTTGTAGGATCCTTGAGGAGTTGACAAACTCCTCTATTGTTTTGTTCAAAGTGTGTCTTGCTCATAAAGACAAGGAAGAAATCAAGTGCGTGGGCTCTGTTGGTGGAAAAACACCAACAGAACCAAAACTATATTCATTTTTCTCTAACCTTAGACATAACGAACAAGATAAAGTTGATGTCTATGTGTTTGTTCAATCTTTACATGGGTGATAGGATCAAAAGGGTGAGCATGAATGTAGTATTGAAAATATACAGTAGATCAGATTGCTCAACGAAAGAGTTGTCTTATCTATTTATAATGTAGTGATCTTTACATGATTACGACTACCTTCTTCCAAAGGTTAGGTGCAACATTTCAGCTCATATGGTTAAGATAATGAAATCAAGGGAGGTGATAGGCGTAAGGGTTGAAGAACTAAACATGTTGAGTAAATCAGGTTGGATCAAGTGAGGTTGTTACTCATAACATTTTTGTTTCCCTACTTATGTCCATACCAGAATCAAGGAAAAGCTTGTAAAGTGATGATCACTAACCTTGGGATGTTACCTTTATTATTGGAATGTGCAGGTATTGTAACACCTTGTGGAAGCTTTCCTTTCTTGGCTAGTCTTTGCATTTGGTCCATGTACACCTTGGCTTCTTTGTTGCACTCCTTCATTCTTGCCTTTTGTCATACTATCTTTTTGTTCCCTATTTTGTGTTTGAACCTTTTTGCTCTTATTTTCATTCCTGCAAATCATTAGTGGACAACACATACCCGAAGGAATATACAAGTCATAGCAAGGGCAATGTTGTCACATAGCTAATGGTTACAATAGAGTTTGGTTGAACATATTAGCATAGAACATTTATTGTCCACCATTACTTTGTTTCTTGAGGATTGATTTTATTATCCATCTTAAGTTTGATGCTTATATATATAAATTATAGAATAACTCAAACTTATAGAAAAAAGCAATAGTGAGTTGAGAAATTGCAAACTAGTGTGTCGAAGTGATGGGAGCATGAGAGGAGGAAGAGCTCGGTTGGATCATCTAGTGGAGTTGGCCTTTCTTCCTCATGCGTCCACCTTTCAATCCAGGAAGTGAGGACATAGAAAGTTGCATGCTCTTTTCTTTTCAACCTTTCTTGATCCCCATTGATTAATGGTTGACAAGAAACTATGACTGAAACTCGAGTTCTTCCATGATAGTCTTTGTTTTCAAGTGGCATGATGGATATTTGTTCACCTACTTCCATGGAGTGAGTGCTTTGTCAAGATGTCAACAGGGACCCAATCCCTGT